>JACSYO010001640.1:1695000-1790000 GCA_016806645.1 Ophiodon elongatus
GGGTTCCCTCCGGGTTCTCCGGCTTCCTCCCACAGTCCAAACACATGCAGCTGAGGTTAATTGGAGACTCTAAAATTGCAGCATGAATGGTTGTCTGTCTCTATATGTGCCCTGTAATAAACTGGCGACCTGCCTTCGCCCAATGTCAGCTGGGATCGGCTCCAGCGCCCCCGCGACCTTAATAGGATAATAAGCGGTTTGGATAATGGAATGGAATTCTAGGTTCATTTTTGTATATCATTATACATCTTAATATATTGACAGACACAGCAAAACAAAAAAATTGTTATCCCTATCAACTATCTATGAAAGAATAAAAGTAACACATTTACATCAAAAGAAAACACGAGAAATGGTTCAGATTCTAATGAGTCAGACGCAAAGGAAGTGAGATTTACTGTTAATGGGTCAGTCTTTGGATTCTTTGCGTCTCATTTTGGGGCAAACCCAAGATGGAATACAGACTTTCCCCAGTCAGCAGTGATCTTAAATGGCTTTCCACAAAGCTCCTCCACAGGGACACCAAGAGCCCTTTGCTTAGCTTCGTAGGTCAGCAGCAAATCCTTACGGGCCTGCCGGATACACACGTATGAATATTACTACAAAAATGTATTCAACATCATCATTAATTTGACAAATGCATGACACTTCCAGGAAATAAATAAACTCCTAACCTGGAAAATCTGAGCTTTTTTATACTCCAAGTCCTTGATGGAATAATTAATGGAGTCCAGATTTTTCTACAAGCAAAAACATGATTATTTTATGTTTTTGTACAAACAAAGGGCAATGTGCAAAAAATAGGAATTATTTAAAAGAACATTCACCTCAATTTGGTTGGTGACCCCATCAAGAGCGGTTTGGTCCATGTTAGAGGCAGAATACACAGAGAGGATCTGAGCCTGCGTCTTCTCCAGGCCGTCTATCAGGCCTTTCAGCTTCCTTTCCAGCAGCACGCTCTTCGAATCGGCTTCATGCTGCACCTGCTGAATATTGTGAGTGAACGTCTTCTCCAGCTCATCCCTTTCTATCTCAAGCTGTATGACGTGCACAGACAAAAACAAATGCAAAAACATTCACACAAATACCCAAAAGTAAACAAGCATTTGGTCACAGCAGGTGTTCATGAATTAAGCTAACATTTGAGCAACATGATACAGTGCAACTCAATCTTAGCATTTACCTTGCAGAATTTCTGTTCCAGTGTCTCGTAACCCGATTTCAGTCCATCCAGCTTCTTTTTTTTAACCTTTACATTGACATCCTGTCAAAAACAGTGTCACAATTTGACCTTGTGCCCAAGTACAGTGTGCTACATGTCAGGACCAATTAAGGCACTGGCAGCAATTAATGTGCAGAAAGGTTCAACCACAAAGTCATTTAAAAAATATTCACAAATACTACACCAACAACCTTTTCCAATACGAAGTATTTCATTTTTCTCTCAATTTCCGCTTTCTCCTCTTTGACTTTCGAGAGAAGCTCAGTCAGATGTTTGTTCTCCTGCAAAAGGCAGACTAGGTCCTTTTCCTTCTCCTTCTGTTTCATTTCCGTTAATTCCTTTTGTTTCTAAGAAAAGCCAATAAAAAAAATTAACATACTCGTCAATAACTAAATTAATAATGTGCTGCAGGTGTAAACAAAACATCTGAATGTGAGCACTTTTACCACGAGTGAATTGTTCATATTCAAATCCTGTTTTATGCAATCAAGCAGTGCATTAATTTCAATGAATGCTTTGTTGTGGTCTTCTATTAGCGTGTTGATGTGGCTGTTCCATTGATCTTCCATCTCACTGGTCACATTTTTCGTTATGTTTTCCAGCTCTTGTTGCAGCAACTCCATCTTTTTCTCATATTTGCCTTGGCTTTCTACTCAAATAGTGACACAAAATGCTCCCGTTTAGTTTTTGGCAGCACAGGGTGTTGAATTCAACTCAAAATGAGATTAGTACTTTACCTGCAATTTGCTTCTCCCAGCTGTTACTTGTGTTAGTCATTTCTTCATTATGTTTCTGGTGAGATAAAAAGCAAAGTAGTGTTTGTAGCATTGATGCTCAATTGTTGAAATATATCAAAGTAAAGAGACACATTAAATCCACAGATCTTTAAGTGTAGAAATAAAATAGTGTGTAATACAAACCAGTTCAAGCTCCTTGACAAGGTTTTCATTGTCAAGCTCCTGCATGTTGACCATGACGGCCCTCATGTCCTTAAGAAGCTCAGTCTCTAATTTTGTTTGCTCTTCCTGCACCAGCTGTGTGGAGACTAAACCACCTGCTTTTAACTCAGAGATCGTGTTCTGGTGTTCACACAGGAGATGCTTCATCTTCTGCTTATACACCTATTGGAAAAAATGTATCAAATATGCAATATAAAATTAATTCAGCCCTTAAATCTGTCAGTGGATAATCTTTGCTTTACAAGTGACAAACGAGTATCTGAAAAAAAGAATGCTATCACATTTAAAGTTGATAGGACAACCTATACATGTCACTAAAGAAAATACAGATGCACAATGGATTGTGGGATACTGAGGATAGAAAATACACTGGCTTTGGATCAAAAAAAGGTTGCATCTATTGACTGCACTTAAAGATCCTTGTTACCTATTTCGGCATATTATGGCATAAAATAAAGAGCCTGTGAATTTGGGTGCAGTTTGACAATAACTACAATACACCTGTGTATTAACCTCACCTTGATCTCTACTTGGTGTCGCCCCTCATCCTCCTCTATGTCCTTATCAAAATTCTTCTTTTCGGCCTTGACCTCCTCTAGTTTATTGTCTGTGATCTCCCAAAATGTGTGGATCTTGTCCCTCTCCAGCTGAAAGTAGTTTCTCTCTTCCCTCTCTCTGTCCAGCTCCTCTCGAAGGCGCACAATGTGCTCTTCCAGCTGAAATACAGAAATGTATTTTAATGTGGGCATATGAGCCAGACAATCTAGATGGCCGTGTAGCCAATAACCTCATTTACCCTAAAGGGACCCATTGTAAATGTCAAAGTCCAATTTATTGTTCACAGGGGGCACTAATATAAATCAGACATATAATGTCTTCTGTGGCTTTGGAGGAAAGTCTGAGAATATTAAAGATTACAGCATACACATTTGCAGTTAATAAAATAGATAAGAGAGCAGTCATGATTGAGAACAAATAGCTCAACTAGTCCTGTAAAGTTGATAAATAAAGTTGATAAATAGCTTAGCAAAGTATCAGTAACTGCATCTCAGCTTCTGACTCTCGTGACAAATTTGTGATTTGATTTTAGTTGCACTTCTTTTATAACACATATTTAAATGTATTTAATTCTAGATTAATTAATTATATAAATCTCAATATAAATCTTAATATATGAACAGACATACAGTAAAACAAAACAAAAATACAACCCTGTCAATAAATTACAAAAAGCTAAGAGAAAAAACAAAACAAAAAAAGAGTGTATTTTCAGAAACAAAGTTACACCGTTTTAGGTTAAAATAATTCGCAAAAACATGTATTAAATAAAGGCATTACAACCTTCAAGCAGACAAAAGTTTGAAAACAATAATCTTGATTCTGTCTGCAGGGCTATCTGAGTGTGGGCTTAGAGATTATCAATTTATAACAAAAAGCCTGCAATAAAAACTGGGGAGTTTAAACTTGACGGGCATTTCAGCAGGCAGGAAGGCTCTTACGCAAAGATGCTTCAGGTAGTATCCAGTGTTTTAAGAACTTTACCTATACTAGGAACTCAAAGTCGAGATATCTCGGCCTCTGCTGCATTGATTTTGAACATTCATATTTAAACCTGTCTATTGGGAGTCCTCCGGCTGCATGTAAGTGCAAAACCAACTTGCAAAACCAATCTCCTGACATAAAATATTCACACACACACACACACACACACTTGATCTCTAACCTGCTCCTTGGACAGCTCCTCCTTGGTGAAGCCATCTATCAGTGTGGGCGTTCTGGGCTTTGCGGGCTTTTTACTTGAGCCTTTTTTTTTGGGTGGCTGCACAAAAGACAACAATATATAAACAAGTTAAAACTTATTTATATTATCAACCTAGCGTATTCCTTTAATATTGTTACAGTGGTGAAGTAGCAACCCCAGTCTGCCTCTCGTGAGTGTGACAACATCTTCTTATATAAACACACAGGAACCTTAAGGTTAGTAAAACAGGAGCTTCACACACCGACGAGGGAGCCGATAGCTAACCACCTGACTGGAGCCAGCTCACTAGTGTGGAGGTGAACGTATTTAAAAAACGCGTTGCTCACCATCGTGTGTGTGTCACTGAGAGACGGAAACAACCAGTCGATAGTTTTGAGAAGCTAACTAGCTAGCTAGCACACCGGTTAGCACGCAGAGCAGTCCGTCTCGAGCCTCCTGTTTCAAACATGCGTTGCCACAGCAACAGGAGCACGCGCGGCTGTCATGCGGTCAGATGCCTCCAGGAGGGGCACACCTGTACCTGTACCTGAGTCCAGGGAAACACCACGTGGAGGGTTTCCAGTGGTGGAAGTACTTAGGACAATTAGTATTTGTATTTGATGTTGTTTTATACTCCCTCTCTATTGGAGGAAAAATAATATTGTAATTATTTTTTTGCATTTCATTTATTAGTTTATTTGGGGACAGTGTACAATAAATGCATTACACCAGATGTAAACACAATGCTAGATCCATCTGTTGTCCCTGGGAGCAAATTACTACACTTAATTTATCTGACATGGTATGGTTTTTATTAAAGGGCAAAAGGCACTAAAAAAACCCACATCTTTCTTCATCTGTTGTACAATAAAGTAAATATCTACAGATTTGAGCTGTGAATCAGACTTGAATTGATGTTGACACCCAAGGACATATGTGGGAGTTGGTCCATTGACAGCTTTAAGGTTTGATGAATGAATTGAATTGTAATTATATCTAAATCAGAAAACTTAACGATCCAATGTTTAATAACAGCATTTAAATACAGTTGGACCTTGGATGGCTGCTCCCATTTCATATAGGAAACCAGTTTTCTGGTGCTAATAATTTTGTTACACACATATATGTAGGATGAAGGTTGTCTTGTGGGGCTGCAATGACGTAGGCTAGTAATATAACTTTAATATAACAGAATTAACATTTTTAAATAGCCATGACTGTTATCCCCCAAATTTATAAACAGTACTGTATATATGTGTTTTAGAAATAATAAGTAATCTTGTGTTATCCAACTAAAAACAGCTTGTTTCATTAAAAGCTACATCAGGGGAAAAGTGGGTTTGATGTGCTTAATACTTCTCAGTATATGAATGAGGTAGACCCAATATTCAAAATCATTCGTTTATTATTTATTATAGTCACCGAACTAATTAAAACCAAACAATTATGTACATTTCTGGAGTAAGCTTTTTTTCTTTGAAGTCCTTAACAAAGAAGTTTATGGTCAAACATTGAGCATGGGGATGTCAAAGAGGTCAGAGAGGCCTTCACTCTCATCCAGATTGTAGACGTATTCTCGTTCAGACGGGGGCGGAGATAGACGGAGGAGAGGAGAAAAAACTGAAGAGCAGAGGCAAACATGATTAATACAAATTACAAATATCGTATGTATGCATGCATGCATACATACATACATACATACATACATCATACATCATACATACATACATGCACGCATACATGCATACATGCATACATGCACGCATACATGCATACAGCACACATGCACGCATACATGCACACATGCACGCATACATGCACGCATGCACGCATACATGCACGCATGCACGCATACATGCACGCATGCACACATGCACGCATACATGCACACATGCACACATGCATACATGCATACATGCACACAGACATACATGCACGCACGCATGCACACATGCACGCATGCATACATGCACGCATACATGCACGCATGCATACATGCACGCATGCATACACGCATGCATACATGCACGCACGCATACATGCATGCACACATACCGTCAGAAAATAAACTTAACTTACTTTCAGAGGCTATAAGCTTCTTGAGAAGATCTGCATTCATTATTTCTACAAAATGAGGGAAGACATACTTGACATCAAAATACAGTATAATAAACTGACATGAGAATTTAAAGAACATAAATAATTCAGAGACACAAGATATACCAAGGGCCCTACCTTTGGTCGGGCGCAGTAGGTCCTGCAGTTCTTTTGATAAATTTCGCACTGGAAAGAGATTTTTTTTAAAAACATAAATGTAAAAGCCATCAGCAATGACAGAAGCATGCATGAGGCATGGAAACATTACATGTGAGCATGCAGGAAATCATCAAGCACACAGAGATAGACACCGCAGAGCCAGATACCACAAAGATATATAACAGAAACAGTTTGCATCAGTCGATGAAGGAAGCGCTCCACGTCGGTCTTATCTCCCTCAGTTCAGAGAGGGAGCATACGTGACACTAAAAAGCCAATTTACTAGCAGTAATGTTGGTCAAATGTTATAAAAAAATTGCGCTTTTAACTTCAGATTATTATTATTATTATTATTATTATTATTTTTCAAGCCAAAAATAGAGTGTTGGGTTTCTATTTCAACAAAAACACACTTCAGAAATTGTATTAATTCAAGCCCTCACATTCGGATGCATCCGTTCTGTTCGGCTCGGCGTTTGAACGTGACGACGACTGAAGGTGCAGCATGTCCTCCATGAACGTCCTTCTAGATTTGGTGGCATGTTTGAGGTTAGCTGAAGCCTGACACGGTGCAAGACTGCCTTCTGTCCCGCCTGAAGTGGACATGGCTGATTTGGCGTTCCGTAAAAGTTCTTCAGACGGTGGGACTGGCAGCACGACGGGGGCCGAGCTGACAGAGAGTTTGTTAAGAAGAACAACATCTATCGGCCCATTGATGCTTTTCAGATGGATTTGGTACTTTGCTGGGCAGTTCTGGACCTGAAAGTAGATGTATGCACATACTAAATCATTCCAGCTGCATTAAAGAAAGCAAAGGAACTACACGAGGTTCAAGTGATGCAGAACTTACGGCTTTGGGAATGGGCACATCGAGCTGTGTGCCACATGGCGCCTTTACTGCCAAGAGAGTATTGCCTGAAGAAAGAAGAGAAAATTCTTTCAAACAACAATAATTAGTTCTGGTCATTACATACTACAAGTAAAGAGAAATGTTAGTGGTTCTTTTTGACTCTACATGAACCAACTGCAACAAAGTCAGCCGTCGTGGTGATGCAAGTGCCATCATTAACTTATACAGCTGTGTTTGTCCAGCACTGTTGATATCAGGCCAACTAGGGAAATACACTGAGTCGCCGAAACATCAGTTGACTCTTAACAGCAATCTACAACTCGACTGTTCACAGCTGTAACGTTTTTTAAACACATTTCTAGATAATGCAGATAAATCATAGAAGAATAGTTTTTAACGCTGGATTTATCTCATATCAGGACTTCATGAAAAGTCCCCCAATGTCCACATATTTTGGTGTACATTTACATTTAAAAAGTTGAAAGACACTGTTGGTTTTTTATATTGAATCTCTGGAGGTTTTCTACAGACGCGTCATCAGTGCAACTCAGCAGCAGAGATGAGGGAGGAGGAAATTTGCTGAGGAGACATTTGTCCAAAAGCAGGGCAAGGGTGTGTATGTAACTCTACTGATTCTCACCACCCCTCTTTGGATTATTTGCTGTATCAAATATGTGCTGACACAAGAAAGTACACAGGAATAACTCACCGCTGAAGCAGTTGCAGATATCGTCATGATTCACATAAGTCAGAGTTGATTCGAGTCAAGGTTCAGTTTGAAATACCACATTTAAATCTGCTCAAAATGATGTCCCACATCTCATTTTTAGTTTTAACTATACTGTTAAAGCAAAAAAAAGTAACATATTTCAAACAAACACATAAATTGCAGCAGTCTTTGCTAGGTCTTTGTAAAAAAGGATATTCGCTGCAGTCTTCTCTGGTGTTCTTTGTGCTTTGTTCAACCCAGAATTTCTGCTGGTCCAACATACTTTCCTTGTGCTCCAAGTCCGTCAGCTCCGCCCTCAGCTCCATCACTCTGTTGGTTACCCTGAATGCATTTTCTCCTGGCACTGTGCCACTTGAAAATAAAAATAAAAATAAATGAATAAGCATAATTATATTGTAAAACATATTTTTGCACCACACTCTTTGACACACATCCATATCCAGATGCATGCAGACAAGACAAAGTTAAGAACTTACTTCCACTTCACAATGCTCTTGGAGATTTTCACAATCAGACCAACGCCCTCCAACACGTTCGTGATGTCGTAGATTCGCCTTTTCTGTCCAACAGCCAGGACCTTGACGGCCTGAAATAACACAAAAAAGCTCATTGAGTCTCCTCTTTCTCATCCTTTGATACACATTTTTTAATCTATGATCTGGGAGTCTCAAACAACTATACTAAAACATTCAGGGGTCACTTAAAGAAAACCCAAACAATACACATAACATACACATTTCTGACAAAGCATCTAAAAATATTATAAAAAATGTCTTATTTCCTGGTGCACATTATGATCACATATTCAATAATCTTATTTCAAAGTGTTCTGTTGTTAAATGACCAAATGAACTGTCATTTTATTTATTGTCCAAATATAATGAAACATCTCCACTGATCCGGTCTCACTCACGTCCTTCAGGTCCAGCACGCCGCCTTCAGTTTCTTGCAGCAGCCTGACAAACCTGGTTGCGAGCATGTGGAGGCTCCTCAGACTCCTCTGGTATTTGGGGTTCTGCTCCAGCGTGGTGCTGTCCCCGTCTGGACTATGTGGGCTCCCTTCAAGATCCATTCTCCTGAACGCGAGAGGAGATCAATTAGTCCTGCCCGGCTCTGTGGTTGTCTGACTGGTTACGTCAGAGCATTAAAAGATTTTTGGGACGGCGGTGAAATAAATAAAAATAAAAATAAAAATAAAAATAAAAATAAAAATAAAAATAAAAATAAAAATAAAAATAAAAATAAAAATAAAAATAAAAATAAAAATACTCTGGATCCTTGTAGACCAGCTGCTGTAATCAAACCACAAAGTGATCTGTATCTGTTAATATGGATCATCAATGATCGATTATTAGTATCAGTGGCACAGAGATCTGAAAGTTATATTTGCTCCCTTTGTTCTTTTGTGCTGATCAGATCTGTGCTGAAAAGATGGTGAAATACATAGTTAGGTTTAATAAAAGATCATTGGTTACACCACGGATTATGTTAAAGTTCAGATTTTAAATGAAGCTCCTCCCCCACACCTCACAGATGATATGCGGGTTGAATCCGATGGACTCAACCCGCATATAAAGACATGTATTTTAGTTTAGGGTTAGATTAGTTTATTAACTGGAGGTTAGATAGGTAGGTGGCTACCTGTCTATATGTGTCAGCCCTGTTATAGACGGTTCCCCCTCACGATTCAGCAGAATTTCTTTGGGGGAGTTTTTCTGAACCGATGTATGTATGTATGTATGTATGTATGTATGTATGTATGTATGTATATATATATATATATATATATATATGTATGTATGGAATGATATAATTTTTATTGTATAATTGTTTGCCTTATATATATATATATATATATATATATATATATATATATATATATATATATATATATATATATATAATATATATATATATATATATATATATATATATATATCACTTGATAGTTTGGCTTTCTTGAGGAAATTGTACTTTCTTGATTATTGTTGTTCTGGGTTTGAACTCTCATGGTTGAATCACTTATTGTAAGTCGCTTTGGATAAAAGCGTCTGCTAAATGAAATGTAATGTAATTAACCCCCCGGACCCTCCCTGGTGTTTGAATCAGCTGCAGAGAGCCCGCTTTACACGAACAGAAATATCCTTCTTCAAAATAAAAGTCTCATCTGGGTTTCCTGTTTAAAGCTATAATTAGTAGTTTTATATGGAGATGAATAATGTTAAATCTCGGAAGGGTCACTTTATTGGGGTTAAAAAACAAACATCATCACGTACTTTTAGGTTCACCACAGCTCGTTTCTCTCTGACGCAGATTTATTGTGAAAAGTTTGTCCCGGAAACAGAAACATTTTGTGTATCTTTTAACTCTTTCATTGCCAACTCCAAACTTTAAACAAACTATTCATTCATCGTGTAACGTTTCATAGTAAAAACAAGAGCTAAAACATGCATGCGAGCAGGCTGTCGACGTGACTTCTAAAGCAAAGCGTGGACATTTAGATAAATAACCTTTTAACTCACCTGGAAAGCGTTTGGACCCGCGGTAACGCTGCAGGTTTACTAAGTTAACCGGTCGTATTTTAAGCATATACTATATATTTTAAATTTATATTAAAGTTATAGTGGGCAGGTACTCGCATGCACAGTTTAAATCCGATCTAAAGCCAATGTTTATGGCACGTCCCCCTTCCCTGAGTGTCCTTCCCCCACTGTTGTGGAGTCCGGCGCGTAATTCTCCTCGCAGCTGTGAATACCTGCCTTCACAATAAAAGCCCGACCCTTAAAGCGACCACAATAAAATCCTCTCTCACTAAAATTATTACAAAAGCTTAAAAGGGCACACCGGAAGACATATTAACTTAGTTTGAGATGTATTCCACCTACTCTAAGCTTTAAAACTAGTCCAGTAACACTCATAAGTGTGTTTGCTATATTTGTGTTATGCTCAGATATTTTGCAATTAATTAAATTACCAAACACATGCAGTTAACCAGGGTTGTTTGGGGCCATTGCTCAGTTGATAATCTAGGGGCCTGCTCCTAAACTCATTAGTTAAAGTCATTCTTCAGAACTGTTATTCGTTCTGATTTACTTTTTTATTTTTAACTGATACCAGTGATTGTATTTATTTATCAATGTGTATCTTTTAAAATGAGTTTGAAGTGGTTTCCATCAATTTGTGTTTCAATGTTTTTGTTCCTGTATTGTCTGTTATATATAATTGTTATGGTACGTATAGAATATATACACTTGTATCCCAGTTTCAATGTATTTTGTCACCGTTATTTATTTGCCTTTTGTTTAATTTGGCCTTAAATATTATATTGTGATCATTTTATATTGCTTTAGTATGAGTATGCGCCTCTAGTTGTGCCTTAAATGTAATTACAAACCCATGATGACAGCTCAATAAACCTGCTCCAAACAATTCACACCACCTACCGCTGCCTCATTGAGTCACGCGCTGATCACGTGACCCGCAGCAGCAGTCATATGACGTCCTGGGTCGACTAGTCCACTCGGATCCGCCGTTGGTACAGAGAAACCACGGCTTCGTGGGGTATTGTGGGGTAATCCTTTGTCAGTGAGTAAGATTTCAGGGATGTTGGCAGCTGGTTTGTTGGTGTGTGTGCTGGCCGTGGTGCAGCCCGTGTCCCGGGCTCAGTACGCCCCCGACGAGGTGACCCACCTGCCGGGTATGTCGTTCAAAGCCAACTATCGACAGTGGTCGGGTCACCTCCAGGCAGGGTCCGGGAAGTTTCTCCACTATTGGTAAGAAACGGTAGCCAACTGTCACTCTGCAGCCTCGCTTACTTCTGCCTCTTGAGTGGAGGCATGTGGGGCCTCTCGGTTTGTTTTGAACTAACCCCGGTCCTGGTCCCGGTCCCGGTCTCCTGCAGGTTCGTGACCTCCCAGAGGGACCCGGTCGGAGACCCTCTGGTGCTCTGGCTGAACGGAGGCCCAGGCTGCAGCTCGCTGGATGGACTCCTGTCAGAGAACGGACCGTTTCACGTGAGCGGGCTAACTTTGTGCACAAGAATCTGTGAACACTGCACTTAATAACACGATTGACTGAATAGGCACGGCTGGTTTTCCTTTTCAGATCAACGATAACGGAGTCACGGTGTATGAGAACAGATTCAGCTGGAACAAGATTGCCAATGTGCTGTATCTAGAGTCCCCTGCAGGAGTGGGATATTCCTACTCTGATGACAAAAAGTACGCCACCGACGATAACCAGGTGAGTTCAGTGACCCGCAGGCTGGCTTTGAAACTTATAGACGCCATTAGAAACCGTCTTTTATATTTCACATGTCCCTTTTTCTTAGGTTGCTGATGATAATTACGAAGCCCTGCAGAGTTTCTTTGCCAGGTTCCCAAATTTCACTCAGAATGAGTTCTTCATCTTCGGGGAAAGTTATGGTGGAATTTATGTACCAACTCTCAGCCTGCTTGTGGCTACTGGAGCAGCCAAAATCAACTTCAAGGTGAGATGCTTCATGCAAAGCAGTGGTGGAAGGTAACCAGAGTAGATTTACTCAAGTGAGTACCATTTTGAAGTACATACCTCAGTATTTCCATTATCTGCAACTGTATATTCTTCTACATTTAAGAGAAAAATGTTGTCTCTTTTTATTTTATTTTTTATCCCGTTTGCCTACATTTGTCTGATTTAACTTAATCAGTTACTAATCAAATAAATAATACAATACATAATCCCCAAATAAATTCTGATTTATTATTGGAATTTATAAGCTGTCTGTATAAAGTAAACAACTTTAGCCACACCGTTCCCAGCTGCAGCATTAACACATTTATGCATCAATAATTATAATCCAATGATATACAAATGTGATGCTGAAATAGACTATTCTGCATAATAAGAAATTTGGCACTTTAAGCATATGTTGATGGTCATACTTTTCTACTTTTACCTAAGTAAAACTTTGAATGTATGACTTACTTGTAACCAAGTATTTTTACACATCACTCAGTTATATTGCTACTCTTTAAGTAATGGAGAAGAATACTTCTTCCACTTCTGGGGCAAAGTCCTCTTCAGCCTCAGATGTTTTGCTCATCAGCTGCTCAGTACCGGTAGCACCACCAGAATGCAGTTTCATGATTGACGAGTTATTTTGTGAAACTCAAATACTTTTGCAGTAAAGAAGAAATGTATTTTAACTACCAACATTTATCTTTCATACATTTTTTTTTTTTGTTTTCAGGGCTTTTCAGTGGGAAACGGTCTCAGCAACATTGCGATGAATGACCAAACTTTGATCTACTTTGGTTACTACCACGGCCTCTTTGGAGAAGAGTAAGTGGTACTCTGCAATGCCATCAGACGCTCGTGTGTTTCCCTCGTTCATTTAACAACGAGGCACACAACAAGCGTTGCCTCCAGTTTGAAATGACAGTCGACACTCACTGTAACAAACGTGAGGCTTCAACAGAAGGAATTGAAAGACCAGTCAGTTTCACAAGTCTCATTAAACGCATGCCATCTGATTTGTAAATATATATAAAAAGAAATAAGGAAACAGTGCCGGTCTGTGAAGAGGAACAGCGGAGTATTTTAATGTTCTCTTAAGAGTTCTTTGCTGAATGCCAGAAGTCCAAAGAAAAATGTCACAATTTACTTTTGTAGTTTTAATTCTGCCACAGAAATCCATGTAACTGATAGCGTATTGGAGTGCCTCATGCTACTGGTTGAAAAGTTGTGTGGATGTCATTGTAACACTGTTTTATGTGCAGCTTGTGGCAAGATCTGAACATAAATTGCTGTGACAAGGGGACCTGTAATTTCTACAACTCCAGCTCAGAGTTCTGCAATACGCTGGTACGTACGTGTGCACCATTTCTTTACACTTCAGCTGGGCATTACTGGTGCCACCAAACGACTCAGATCTTACTTTGTCCTCGTCTCCCTTCAGGTGTCTATGGCCTTTGGTATTGTGTATGAGAGCGGACTTAATGATTATGCCCTTTACTTGGATTGCGAGGGTGGCAGAAGATCCCACAGAGGCTACGAGAGGACCATGAGTCACCTGTTTAAGAACAACAGGAAACCTCAACACACCCACAAGGTGAGTGTTGCTCGCCCATGCTGCTGTGCGTTACATTATTCTTATTGTCTTGTGGCAAGGCAAGTTTATTTGTATAGCACATTTCAACAAGGCAATTCAAACTGCTTCACATTAAACCATTAAAAGCATCAAAACATAATGCAAAAGAAAAGAAGATTTAAAAACAATTAAGAACATTCATTTGAACATTAAAAACAGTCAGTAAAACATTAAAAAGCTAAAAATTAGAATAAAAGTTGCAGTGCAGTTTAAGAAATAAAATACAGTAGTGAGATGCAGAAATTTATTAAGATCCTTGAATCTGGTTCAATTAAAGGCAACAGCAAACAGAAGAGTCTTCATCTGGATTTAAAGGAGCTGAGGGTCTCAGCAGACCTGCAGCTTTCAGGGATCTTGTTCCAGATATGTGGAGCAGAAAAACTGAACGCTGCTTCTCCATGTTTAGTTCTGACTCTTGGAACAGAAAGTAGACCGGTCCCAGACGACCTCAGGGGTCGGGATGATTCATAAGGTAGCAGCAGATCAGAACTGTATTTAGGCCCTAAACCATTCAGGGCTTTATAAACCAACAGCAGGATTTTAAAGTCAATTCTTTGTTGGACAGGAAGCCAGTGCAAAGACCTCAGAACTGGAGTGATGTGATCCACTTTCTTGGTCTTAGTGAGGACTCAAGCTGCAGCTTTCTCACTGACTTTTTACAGAGACCTGTAAACACACCGTTACAGTAGTCCAGTCTACTGAAGATAAAAGTGTGGACAAGTTTTTCCAAATCCTGTTGAGACATAAGTCCTCTAATCCTTGCTATATTCTTCAGGTGATAGTAGGCTGATTTTGTAATGGTCTTGATATGGCTGTTCAGGTTGAGGTCTGAATCCATAACTACACCTAGATTTCTGGCTTGGTTTGTGGTTTTTAACATCAGTGATTGAAGCTGAGCGCTGACGTGGTGCTAATGATTATCTTTTTAATGAAGTTTTCAGATAAAGCGTCTCCCTTCGTGTCTCTGGGTGAGGTCCCTTCCTGCATCAACAGTACGGCTCAGATTAACTGGCTGAATAGAGGCGACGTGAGGAAAGCTTTGCACATTCCAGATACACTGCCACCGTGGGACCTGTGCAAGTATGTTGCAGCTACACAATTAATGTCATGTCACTATTAAAATAAAAGGGAGCTGTGACTCCTTGTTGATAGTATTGTTCCCTGTGAACAATGTATTGGGGTTCTAAAAAATACAAAATGTCTGTGGAAAGATTACAAAAATGTATGGCAGTGGTTAATCCATAGCGGTCAAACATGCATGTCAATTATTTACTCATAAAATGCAGCGATTTTATTAAATGGTAAAAGTGTGCAGATCACAGTAAAATAAGACTAAGCGGCTCTGAGGCACTGCAGGGCTTTGCGCTAAATGCTAACATCAGCATGCTAACCTGCTGATTTTCAGAAGGTATAATGTTTCCTTAGGTTAGTCAAACTAACTGAACTAAAAAGTGCAACAGAGGCTGGAGGTAATGCCACTAGCTTTGCAGATATTTGGTCATAAACCAAAGTATTGTACAACTTGAAATTATGACCTTTATGATGGCGCTAGATGAAAAGTCAGGGTATCGCCAAAGAGATTTCAATTAATCCTGAGGGGGACATGAATTTATTGATATACCAAATTTCATGTCAGTCCATCCACTATTTGAGAAGCTTCACTCCAAACGTCGGCCTCATGGTGGCACCAGAGGAACTCTGCAGGATTCATGCTACTAGCATGGCTGAAGCAGGCATTCAGATTGTGTGACTGCTGTTACCAACTTTTTAAAGGCAACGTGTGCACAGCCACGAGGTGCCTGAGCAAACAGGAGATATTATGGCAAAAGCAATAACACTGTTTTCTGCTCCCAGGACTTTGAAACTGAGACATTCCCCTCTTTTCTGTGTGGAGTTAGCTGGGAGGTTAGCATCACGTCAACCACGATCATAATGGACTCTAAACCTTTTCTTCATTGATAGTGATGACGTCGGGGCGCAGTACCACAACCTGTACCCAACAGTGAAGGAGGTGTATCTGAAACTGCTCTCTCTGGGCCTGCGGGCGCTCGTCTACAACGGAGACACCGACATGGCCTGCAACTTCCTGGGAGACCAGTGGTTTGTGGAAGACCTCGGCCTGAAGGTAGGAACTTTAATTTTAGGAAAGCTTGTTCTACAAGCACGTACACCTCCTTAATACTACTTTAAATTAATATTGTTCTCAGGAAACCACTAAGTACCAGGTCTGGCGTTATGATGACCAGATTGCTGGTTTCTACCAGCAGTATGGAAACATCACTTTCCTGACAGTCAAGGTAAACACCAGTGTCTTTAATTCAATTTCATTTTGTTTAGCCCAAAATCACAAACTTGCCTCAGGACTTTACAATCTGTACACATACGACGTCCTCTGTCCCGGGACCTCACATCGGAACAGGAAAAACCTTTTAACGGGGAGAAAAAAGGAAGAAACCTCAGGGAGAGCAACAGAGGAGGATCCCTCTGCCCGGATGGACAGAAGTACATTAGACGTCATGTGTACAGAATTAACAACATAACAGAGTTGCAACACATTCAATGCATGTGACGTGTGCCATAAGAAGCATGGCTGTCCTGTTTCACATTGATGGTGTGGTTGCATTTCAGTGAAATGCCTCTGTCCTCTGTTTCAGGGTGCAGGTCACATGGTTCCTCAGTGGGCTCCAGGTCCAGCCTTCCAGATGTTCCAGTCTTTCATCACGAATAGCTCCTACTGAGCCATGATGGAAACCGCTGCATGTAATATACCTGCACTCATCACTTGTAAGATAGCATGTTTCTCAGAGGATTTTGGAGGGAAAGGGACTGTTGGGGCACATGTTCTTATCATCTGTTGTTCAGACCTGCAGTGAAGTGTGTTGAGTATTTGGGAGTATGAGGGAGACGTATTTGTTGTCGGCTTTGCACCACATTAGATATGGAATTAAACTATTCAAGTGTCAGCTTTTGAGGAAATAAAACCCTTTTTAGACCTTCTTTGTGATCCTCTAAAAGAGAGACTGAGACAAATGTCAATACATTAATCATATTTGATTGCTGCTTTTGTGCCTTACGTCTGATTTCAGTTGATTGAGGTGATCTGACTGCTTTGGGCTGTTAACTTATTTAGCCTTAAACTCCTTGGTGGGTTTGTCTTGTTTAGATTGTTTTACTGCATTGTCCTGAAACTTGAACTACTTGTACATTAATCAAGGTACAAGTCCTTTACAATTTACTAAAAAGAGAAACCTCTGCATAAAGTCGGTGCTTGACCGGTTTCATTTCATATCTAAGAAAACGCCAAAACAGAAATTGTCTTTGTCCAAATACTTAAACTACATCTGATCAAATTAAGCGATATTCTGTGGCACTGATGTAAAGCTGAATCCTGATGTTTTTTAGGCACATGTGTGCGAGTAATGGGTGATTGCTCTGAACTTAAATTAAGAATTGTCTCAATCCAAACTGTACTTGTATTTGTCTTAAATGTTTTGAACTGCTAGTGACACATGCCTTGATTGTAGTTAATGTATTGAAATATCACTTTCTTTTAAAAACTTGCCATTAAATTCATGTTTTATAGGTCAACTCCCTGTGTTAGACAACTGGGACACATGATTTATTTTATTATCAACTGACTTGGGGGGAAAAAAACTTGAAATATAGTAAATCAGTGACAAATCATAAATGCATTCACTAATGACCAGAAACTCTTGTCTGCAGCACCAAAACGATAAAAACAATTCCTATTCCAACAATAAAGACATTTTAATGAAATGACAGTCTGAGGCTGAAGTTTTTATACCTCTAACAGCTTTACTGTTTTAACCCTAGCTTCTTTCCCTTTTTAGGTACATGGTAAATGTTTATAGTCCAACAGTGTGACTAATACAATATAATTGCTTTAAAAAATAATCCCTTCAACCTTAACTGTCCCGTGTCCACAAATAAAACACCTTATATTGCTGGGTTTCATAACACCATAAATCAAAAGGCTGCGGCGAATCTCACTTTAATTATAACATGATCAACATACAGTTTAGTCTCAATTACGTCACTGTAAACCTTTTTAACATTTTCCTGATTTTAAATGTGTCGGCTGCATTTGCAGCTTTGTTGAAAGACTTATTCAAAATGACCTAATACGACTGAATAATTATTTGGGGCATTAAAAAAAACAAAGGCTCACACCTTGGTCTTGTTAAACAGCAAATAATGTATTTCTTGAGCTTAAAGTCTGCAGTGGTGTGAACGGATTCAAGTAAATTAAACTAGTGACTGTAGCCTGAGCCCCAAGTCCAACTGTTTTCTGTAAATTATATACAAACTGAATTCTGTGTCTGTTAATTTTGCATACATTCATTAACACAGTATACTTTTCAACCCACTCTGCAGGAAATTGGGGTTTTCATATCCTGAATGTGGAGGCGCTGCTCGTCTTTGAAGCTCATTTGTTCGTTGTGTTTGGGGTTAGTTAACTGTTCCACACATTGCAGTAACTAATCTTATTAAAGGCCGGCAGGATTAAGTGTATGTAACTTTGAACATTTCACAAAACAAGAAATATGATTTCACCTCAAAGCCAAGTATAAAATCATCAGTTAAATTAAATAACTAAAAAGCCTTCCTGAATTCACATTCATAGTTGAAAACTATTGTCTATCAAAGAATAAAAAAGTTAAGACTTGAGCTGTCCCACCCTGCAGTTATCACATCACTCATTAATGATTGTGTCCTAGTGTTTGCAAACGTATCACTTAATTAAATGTTCCATTGGAGAAGAGACAAAATTCTTAATATGCGGACAAACATTCAGCAGCGGCAACCTAAAGTCTGGCCCCGGATTAGACCTGGGAACCACAGCATCTCATTTTCAATAAGAAACATTTACTTTGACATGCAAGTTAAAATACACAAATTGGTACAATTTCATTATTTAAATCAATTTGATTGTAAGACCTTTGTATACAAAGTCCTTCAGCTCTCGTAAACAGGACAGGAATATGTTGCCCATACAGGATCCAAAGACAGGGGAAACCAATCTCTGCCCCACTGTTGTTAAAAGCACCATAAAACATAAAAACATAAAACATGCAATTCAAACTGTACATAACATAAAAGGCAAAGTGTCTGAAGTCATTTGGCATTGTGTCTCTGACTACTACCTGACTGAATAAAGAGCTGTGGAGCTTTAACTCAGTACGGAGCAGGAATGCGACATGCTGCAGGGGATTTTTTTTTTTTGTTTAAATGACTGTCATGAGATGCTTCTCCATCTTTTCCAGTAGTTCAGAGTAGCAGCATAGGACTAAGACCCCTCGTCTTAAACACCGCTGGCTCAGATAAATCTGTTCCTTTTAGCTGATGACGTCTTGATAGATGGAGTTAGTTGTGGTGAGGCCAAAGATGAATGCTCCAATCGTAACCATGACAACACCGAAGACCACCGATCCATGCCAGCTGTAACAGAGACAAGTGTTAAAGAAAAGTCCTTATCAAGGAAGTGGGTTTACTTAAGTTTATATAAAAAAAAAAAAATGTTTTTATAATCAACACTACATCGAATGTCAATAATGTAAAAGGATCTCTCATAGTACAAAATCAGAAAATACCATCTCTGCAGAATTATGTGTTTAAGTTTCATTAAGGGCTGCATAACTTCTTTTCATATTGGATTAATCTGCTGAATAAATCAAACAATAAATCAAAACCCAACAATATTCAGTTTACATTTTCTATAAAAATGGAGCCAGAGAATATAAGGAACTACTGATGGAAATTAGTTTAAAGCTATAATCTGGTACAGTGAATTAAATGGTGAAAGTTGTGTTTTAAACTGTATATGGTCCCTTTTAAATAAATTAGACGTTTCAATTTATTTTATTTGCTTAATTGATTTATTATCAAAATAATTTCAGACTCATTCTCTAATCTTTTAAATTGACTAATCGTTGCAGCTCTGGTCTCTTTTAGCTCATTATTTTAGTTTCCAGTGAACACGCTCTGAGACCAAAGTGAGATAATAATGCATCTTTAGGTTATACTTCATTAATCCCTGTAAGAAAATTCATCCTGTGTTTGACCCATTTTAACTAAATAGTAGAAAAGGCAGCACCCAACAACCGCCTCCAGGTAAAGAAGCAAGCAAACGCCACACGCTGAGGCTCCTCGTGGGGTTAGATCCAGGGACCTTGTTGCCATGTTGCACAATATAATTGAAGCAATTTGGTTCCAAAGAAACAGACATGAAGGCACAAGCAATCTCACCTTGCAGTTCGGCTGTCAGTCTCTGACAGCTTGGCTTGCATCAAACACAAACCTGTTAAACAGACGTTGGACAGACATTTCAGTGTGACATTAAAATCTGACAGAAATCTGAAACCTTGCAATCAATGAGGGAAATATTACCTGGGAAGACAAAGATAAAGCAGGCTGCCAATCCTCCGATCAGCGAGATCACCCGACCAATATCTGGGATGAAGAGGGCGAGGACGAGCGTGACAACAAACCACACCAGCGTCTGCAGGATCCTCCTCCTCTGCTCACGACGCACACACACCTCCACCTGCTCGCCTTGGAAACGCAGCCAAAGTCCTTCTATAACTGCCCTGGGAGGACACACGATTACATGGTGAAGAAATGCTGCTTTCACCAAATTGTAGGAAAAAAATAAAGACAGTTGTCTTTATCACACACTAGGAATGCATTGATCGCATTTTGTATCACATCTGTAGCTGTAGCTGCACCATAGGTAGAAATATTCATACAGCAAGTCTTTTTAGGCTTATGCAATTAAAAAAAATATAGATTACAATCTCAACTAGAAAGGTGCACTCAGTAGACTCAGTGGTCTGTAACGACCACTGCTGTATTGTGTGATTGAATGATGCAACCCACAATTGGCCAACCTCACGTCTAGCCATCATTGGGTTGTAAGGCGTCGTCAAACAAACTTCATTAAAACTCAAAAACAAGCGTCGTCGTATAAGACACGGCATACCATCAAGCAAAAAACTAAAATAAACTCATCAAGCTGTCAAGTAGCGAACGTGGGTGTCTACGTCGTCGTTTCCAAACTTCTCCGTTTTTACGCCCGTCCACACTAGGACGTAACCCCGGAGTTTTCAAATGTATCCGTCCTCGGGAGCGTTTCCAAAACTGCGTTTTAAAATGTGCACGCAGTAGTGTGGACATGGCCTCAGTTAGTTCCATGTGTCTCCGTGCACAGAGAAGCGGCTATGAGCCCAGAGACACACTCAGCTGTGTGATCACTAGCTGCTCCTACCGGCCAGGGGCCAGTCAAGAGTCGTAGATGAGGAGCCAGCAGGCAGTCAATGGCAGTTTATATATCAGTAAATCAATGTTTTGATGAAGTACGAGTCAACCACGAGAGGCCCTTGAGCATGCCGCCATAACAAAAAAACACCCAAAATAGAATGCAGTTTTCTTCTGCAGAATGTGAGATTAGTTGTTGACAGACACGGAGGTGCACACTCACTCAGGGACGCAGAGACACAAGCACACACGCGACCCATAGCTTTCTCCTCCTGGCGGAGATAACAATAACAGCAGTGACAGACACAGTCTGCTGAACAGGGAGACAAGTGTGGAAATAAAACGTGCACATTTTTACAAAATCTTACCTGCCACAGAAGTGTAAAATGGGGTAGGAGGTGATGACACAGACGACAATAAAAGCTCTGGCGATGGCCACAGGGATATCATCCGAAGGGTACGACATCAACACATCCTGACTGACGCTGGAGCCAAACGTCAGGAAGCCACACACACCTGATGAAACACAATAATCATTGAAGTATTGACAAACAGGCACCAGCCATCTGACTTGTTTATTGATATCAGCATAACTTAAACTGACATTAAGAGCAGTCACATGTTGATGATCAGGAACTACTTCATATTGGATCCACGAGACAAGAAAACCAATAAAGTGGATGGTTTACCGTGACTGTATGATGTTATCAAGATAACATTGACAGGTTATTAGGTACATAATTGAGTGCACGCATTGACTGTACCTGTTCCCGTGTAAACAAAGAGGCAGATTATCATACTAAGAGTGACGACAACTCCCCAAGGTTTGAGCTCTTTTCTGCTCATGCTGTTGAACACCGGCACACAGCTGACGTGGCACTGTGGAACGGGATCAGGAGGACGAAGGTAAGACAAAAATAATGAATCAATATCAAACTCCGTTTGAAACAAAGACATATAGTTTTATGATCTGAAATGACACAAATGAAGAGATACCTGGAAACCAAAGCAAATGGTGGGCATTGCATTGAAAACGGCAGTCCAGGAAGCAGAACTGTAACAAACACAACGATTTAGCAACTCAGGCAAAGCATGACGACGAGTATGCAGATGTTTCTGCTTGAATGAGTAGGTGGACAGTGCTAAAGTGCGTAGTAAAACATTTTGAAAAATCTCATAAAGTGTGTGCAGACTCACCTGGCAGGGACGTGGCTCGGAGTCATGTTTTTATCTGGCCAGATGTACTTTATAATGACCACGACGGTCACATACCAGGTTCCCATCACACTCAATGCACTACAGTGAAGAAGAACAACCCAGACACGATCATCACACGAGGCAAAAGCTAAGAAAACATTAACCAATTTCAATCCTTGGTGAGAAAGTAAGACGAGTTAGTAACAAAGTGTTGTACCTGGCATACTTCTGAAAGCCAATCTCTTTGGGGATGGAGAGAGGAAAAATAATCAGGACTGCAGTAACAGAGATGGTAAACTTGCGGTCAGTGTACCAGTGGCCACTGACTGTACCCTCTGTGTCATGAACCGCTGCTGCCACCACTGAAACAAGAACAGGAATTACAAAAAGATGTTGAGAAGGCCAGACGGACAGAAGGAGGCAGTATGCTGGACGAGAGTCGAGAGTGTAATTGTAAAGAGCAGGACACGTGGAAGATATTTAGCTAAGCAGATAATTAAAGTCACAACCACTCCATTCATTTATTAATTCCTAAATAGGTGGCAGGTCGCAGTCTATTTCCAGAAATAGGTGAGAGTAGGATTTCTACACTGTCAGCGTCTCAGTGCGAGCTGGTCACATGATGGTCACATTTACTGAGAGAATAAGCTGAGTGGTGTCATCCCTGATGCTCTTTGCCCTCATCAATGATGACCCAGCAACAAACTACTACTACCAGACTTCTTCCTTTGTTCAAACACACAGTTAAATGTAGTCAAACGACCATTTATAAGTAGGTGACAGAACAATATGTAATGACAATTACACAAAGCTCTGCTCTGAGAAATTACATCTTTAACTGTCAGATGTTTAGGAAAATATTTTCTAACCAATATTATAAAATAAGAGAGGGCAGCTTTGTGGGTGATTCACTTTATAGGTGTGACTATACTCACAGAGATCCAGCTGGTCTCCGATGACAATGAAGAAAGCGATACAAGTCCCGAAGGTGTAGACAGCTATGGCGACTTCACATGCGATTCCTGTTACTTTCCCACAAGTGGCTCTGACGACCTCCTGATAGGTGCCTTCATTACTGACCTGAAGAAAGCAAACGGATCATTAAAAAGGTGGACGTGGAATCAGCAGTAAATGTATTAGAAAAGCCTTTTAGCTATTTAGTATATTTGTGGTTTCTATGACAATCTTGAGATAATAATGCAAACTCATTTGAATTATGGTAATATTTATTGAGACCTTGAAGGGATGCACCTGCCTGAGTAAGTAATGCTTTCGGCAACCTGTGGCTTTTATGAAATGTTGAGTCAAGAAAACATTCCTCAGCAATGTTAAAACACCTCCATCACGCAAAATCCTGTCGCGTTAATCATCTGCCCACAGTAGCTTGATTCAGTTTTCTTTGTGTAAGTGTAACAACAAAAAACGATCTTCTCCTGATACAGCTCATGTGGTTTAAGATACGGCAAGCTCATCTTTTAATGCAGTTGTTTGTACAAGAGCATGGGTGGAGTTTAAAGCAACAGTCCAAATAAGGTATCAGATAAGTTGCCAACAATTAAAAAAAAGTATAATATTTACTAGTATATTTGTTCCATGGCAATTTCCTTTCATCGGATATATCCACGAGGTAAAAACTCCACAAGTAAACCTGCAGTAGGAGCCTCACTGCTGACTGTAATCGTCTGCAGTTTAAGGCATAGTAGAGTATAAAGTAATGGTTTTAATCTGTTGATTACAGTCAATCATACTCAGCTATGAAGTCAGCTATTCTCAAGGTACCACATGATTTAGGAAAACTTTCATCCTGCAGTTGATGGTGGCTGATTTTTGTAATTTAAATGGTTTCTCAGTTAGAAGAAACAACTAACATGTATTTAACTCAAACTTGGCTGGACTCGTTCTCCATTGTGTTTTAACATTTACGAACAAGTCTGAGCCATCAGGAAGTGGAAGTCTGAGCTGTTGTGCAACGCGCTTCAGGAATACAACCACAGAACATTATTGCACAAGGCTACTGAAGGAGAAATACTCATGAGAAAGAAAAGAAGTCCGATTTAGAAGGCTGGAGAACTTTTTGGAGAAGATGAAAGAGAAACAAGTGGAACAGTAAGAGATGGATTTTAAGACTTTCAGGAACTCCTGATTCAGTGGCACATACCTGGCAGCAGTAGCCCAGGATCACCAGTCCACTGATTATGAAGATTAGCATAAACTGAAACAAAGAAACAGGAAGCATCATGTTATAGTTCCCGATACATTTTGTCTATAAGCAGTTTTAAATTGGTCACAATAACTCAGAAAATACATTCTGATAGTCAGCAGTTATCAGTGATAACATTTAGTGCAAAGTAGTGCGTAAGTACCGGGTGCCTGCAAATTTGTTGAAGCCAGGTTCAGTCTTAGATTCCAATATACATTATCGAACCGTAATTTTATCGAACAGTTTTTTCCTTTCATCTCTTCTTAATACTTCCCTATGTTGTGTTTTATGAAGGTATATGTTGGTAGATATAGTAAGCAAATATAAAACTCCCTTTGGCCTCTCGAAACATCCGATTATTATTTGTCATCACATTTTACAAGCTAAACAATTAATAGAATTGTGTGTTGCAGTCCATTTGATCACATTACACTAAATGTTTACAGTCTGAGTATACTTATTTAGGGCTGGGCAATACATTAATATTATTTTGATATCGTGATGGAGACTAGATTGTCTTAGTCTTTGGATATCTAAATATTGCATAAGTTGTCTTCCCCGATATTAAAGGCTGCATTACAGTAAATCTGTAATTTTGTGAATTTAAACGGTTCTAGCTTTTTTAATATCTTCCTTTACCCACTTTCTCCTTATATCCACATTACTGATTGTTATTTAGCACAAATCTTATTTGGTGAGAGCACCAAAAGGCAACCCTACAATATCGCCTCAATATCGATATTGTGATATTTGATCTTCTTCATATCGCCCAGCCCTAGCCTCGTGCAGGCTGAGGAAGGGGCTTCAGTGTCAGTATCATGTGCCTCACTGGGATCTCCTCACCATTTGAAGCATGACTCCTGCAGTCACTCCTCCTGCCAAATTGAAGGCTGCGGGGAAATTGAGTAGACCTGCTCCCAGGGCTGCGTTTACCACGATGAAGACCGCTGCCCAAGACGACACACCTCCGCTCCCACTCCTTTCTGCCTCAAGATGCCGGACAGATTCCACGCTGGGGCTCTGCAAGAGCCACGCTCTTTCTCCAGAGTCATTACTCCCAATGGCGCCCCAATCCTCGGCATCTGTGTTAATCGCCATGAGTCAACAGGCTGATGCTCGGCCTGCCAAGTCTTATGCAACCCAGAAGATTTGTCTCCAACTCTCTGGATCCAAGTGGTGGAAATTCTGCTCAGAAAACTCCAGTTCCTTAAATACCACAACAATCAGGAGCCATCTGATGTAATCGAAAGCTATCACCAGTATCAGTATGATGATGAAACCAATCAGTAATCTGTAATTAGATATTGTTTGCATTTAGAGATACTGGTCGCATTGGTCAATACATTTCTTTGTAAACATGCACAGTGCTGATACAATCAACATGCAATTAATGTAACATGGTTCTTTGACTTACTTACTTTGGATTATTGTGAACAAATGTTAAGCACAGGAGTCATTTTAAGCACAGTACTTTTGTGTAGGCTATTCTTGAAATATTTTTAGTTTATACACATATTTATTTCTTCTTTTAATCAACAATTACCATTACGAATAATAATATGTGGAAAGTCAAGGTAGGTAAACCATTTCTAACGTGTTTCATGTTAATGTCCACTTTGTGAGTATATCAAAGTTTTGATGATCCATTTCCTAAACTGTTTCTATCTTATCTTCTCCAAACAAACACTCAAGGAAGTACATACTAAGATGGTGGGGCACCATTTAACTGAGTGAACAATGCATGCCTTAACCAAAACAAGACCATGGTAGCTTTGGAGTTCAACTCAATCACTGCATACCAGAGGCTTGTAAAGGAGACGCACAGCCTCAAGTCAAGCAGCTAAACTATTTCCCAGTAATGACAGCTGACATCAACACTGATATGCATTGAATCTCAACAATAAAACACAAGGGGAAGATGGTTAAGCCTTTCATACAAGTCAAACTAGGTAAAGGTAATTAGACCATTCTTTCTTCTTGTGAAAACCCTGACACGTATCGCATGCCACTTTATGTATTTACATAATCCCATTTTTTTTATGTGATTAGATTACTGTTTGGCTTCTCATTAGCATAACAATAGCATCTGTCAACGCAGTCAACCCTTTGTTACTGTGTCCTTTCGTGCAATAGCTAGCTAGCAGACGTTGCACCTAACTAACCTTGGCTGAACACTAGATTCCTTTTCACAAACATACAGCTACATGTCACGTTAGATATCTCTACATCACGTACAGTCGCTGTTTTCTCAAAATGCTGATAAAGAGTCACAGTACCTTCTGTTTCACAGTCTCCAGGTGGTGAATGAGCCGTTGGTGATTTGGAGTCTGTCGGTAGAACGTAGAGGGCACGTGACACACGTCAGCTGACTGGAATTGTGGGTATTGTAGTTCTCTGTATTGACATTACTCCTCAATGACATGGAGGCAAATCCTTTACTTATTTTGTATATGAACATTTGAAAATGAATGTATATGAAGTCTCATGTGATGTTTTAGAAGTTAATAGTTAAATTTCTGATAAATAATGACCCAATGCTACGCAGCATTCTGCATTATTACCTCATCTTCCAGCCCTGTTTTGTAGAGGGGACCCACGTCAAAGTTTAGTATCCCACAACTCAGAATGTCCCTGAGGACCTCTGAGGACTCATGCAGCAGGTCTAATACACTGCGAACAATATCGGCCCATATTCTCACAAACACCTCTTGTCAATGATAAATAGGAGGAAGAAAACCAAAGAAAATCGTAATCATTACATTAAGTTTTTAAGATCAGAAGAGCAGGACATCTCCATATATACCTAGTTCAATGAAACTAAAATACAGTATATATTTAAAATAGTCAATTGAAATAAGCAAGACGTAGGCAGACAGGGATGGAAAGGTGGGTAAATTGTAAGGAAAAGGATGACAGTAACTCACATTAGACTTAAACAAAATGCACATTACAACAGATCATTCTTCTATAACCATTTATTGTTCGTTCAATAAGATACATGCCCAATGAGCCATTTCTTTTATGACAGAATGCAAAACATGGAGGCGTAGTGCCAGAGGTTTCAGAAGTATGAGAAGGCTGGGGGCAAACCCCACATTTCTTGATGAACAGATTCATACACTGTACACATACACGTGATGTCTGAGTGAATGAGCAGTAGGTGTATATTTCTTCATGAACTGTCTGGAGTTCATGAGGATCACCACTCATTTCTATTAACCACACAAAGACTGCATGGTTTAAAAAAAAAAAAAAACAGGACTTTGAATTTAGGGCTATGGTGGAATATGAAAAAAAAAAAATCTTCATCGTGGAATTCATTCAAAGTATTGATCGCTTAAGTTTAGCAGTGTTGGGCTTGTGTGCTTGTTTGTATCGGGCATTAAAAAGGGGCCGCTGCCCTGCCACCAACTAGATTGAAAACCAAAGATGGTTCAAGATCCCACTGAATAAGTTGCGAATACGAGGGAGAACGATAAGGAAATCCCAAACAACAATGAGGAGGAAATTACTGGATGGTTGATTAATTTAGATGGACAACTGCAGATTAGCCTGAAAGAGAATTGATTTCCTGATTGACAAATAAAAACAGAATGCCGGTTTAATCTGGAAACTTTAACAGTGCTTTTAAACTTAAAGTGCTACGACTTCACCATTATATTTAATAATAAAAAGAACTCACATTCTCAATGGGCGTTCACATGGCAACAGAATTCTCAACGGGCGTTCACATGGCAACAGAAACCTCAACTTGTGCATAAAATGAATGCACAGTCTAACATTACCGCCATGTTGGTTTCTGGATGTTTTATAGTGAACTGCAGATGAACGGCACACATTTAGGAGGACGTTAATGCACAGCCAACAGTTGATTCCACATAATAAATAAGCAAAGATGATCAGTCAGTAGTGGGAGAAAATATGTCTTTCAATTTGGGAAGTCTGTTCAGTGAAATGTAAAAAAAAAAAAGAAAAAAAAAAAAAAAAAAGAAAGAAAAAAGAATGAATCAGAAAATGTATAGTTTGACAGCAGTCAGTTGAACTCATGATGAAATCCAATTAAGAAAATGTCTAACTAAACAGAGCTCTTTTCTAAACGGTGGAATGGAGGAGACCGAGAATAAGTGACGCACAATGCTCCTCATTAACACTGCTGCTTTGATTATGTAGCTCTCCAGCAGCAGCCACTCTACTTGGTGACCGCATGGATCCCTTGTGCCAGGTAGCCCACATTCCCAGAGGTCACGCCCGCCATTGAAATTCTGCCATCCTTGGTCATGTACACTGAAAACTCCTTTGTCAGGCGCGCCACCTAAAGGAAAAATAAATTAAACACACACAACTCAAAATCCACACGACAGTAATTTAACAAACATTCCCACTGACATTTGCAGTAGCCTACTGAAGATGACAGCATGAACCCCTTTTTTTCTAAATCCTGCTAAGTCATAAGTCCTTTTGCATAATGATAGTAAATTATTAGACCGTAACAAGAACAGGAAAAAAACCCTGAGTGGAAAACATCAAAAAAAAAAAAATTTCGGACCAAGAATGTGTTCAGCAGTTAGAAAACAGACTTTTTAATGATTTTACTCAAAATGGGATGTTTGACGTGGGCCTGTGATTGCTCCTTAGTGAGATTTGTTTCTATGAAGAGCGGCTTAAGAGCAGCATTTTTCAAGGCCTGTGTGAAATAACCTGAGAGAAGAAAAGTGTCGACCTTTTCATCCATTTGTCAAACTATTACTTACTACTATTTTGCTTTTGTTGCATGGCATCATTTGATAAAGTACATTTCAATGATGAAGATATTGTTCTGTCGTTCTCACATTGTCAATTATTAAAAGGCAAAAAATATGTGTGTACCTGTTCGGGTTTGAGGCCTGTGAAGCAGAACATCCCGATCTGGTCGATGACGTGCTGCCAGTTGTGGGAGGAGCCCTCCTTTTTCAGACCGGCCGCCAGCTGTTCTCTCATCTTAATGATGCGGTTAGCCATACCATGAACCTCCTCCAGCCTGGGATAAATGACAGCACGGTCAAACAGTTCAAGAAAGAGATTTTGGATTATATCCAATTGGTGAATATGGAAGATGGAGACTTGAACCAAAAGCGTTTTTACAAATATCCAAAACTACACGTCCGGTTCAGGTAATATGTGCGTATTTATGATCTATAAACACATACCACAGTGAGCGCAGATCTGGTGTATTGAGAATGGTTGCTGCAATTCTAGCGCCGTTCATTGGTGGGTTGGAGTAAATGGGCCTGATGAGGATCTTAAGTTGAGACTCCACCCTCTTTGCCTCCTCTGCGTCGCTACACACCACAGTGAAGCCGCCCACACGCTCACCTGTGAATATCAACATGCACAAAGTATGAAAGTCAGGTCTGAGAATCTGTAAAACGGATGAATTAACCCCTTCAATCAAGTTCAGTAATGAGGAGGAGCCATCATGATGGCAAAAGGCTCAAATTCCTCACTTAAAATCAAAGAACAACACAATGAAGGACTCACTACATCTCTATATAAAAAAAAATAAGAACATCCTATTGTACATTTTCAATCAGTAAGTTGCATTGTAGAATATTAGGGTTACACATGACAGTCACAAAATAGTAAAACCAAAATAGACATGTGTTGACCTATTCGTAAAATGAGAGACAACTCAACTTTTATCATTTCCTTCAGATTTCAGTTCTCAATGATATCTCACTGTCAATGTGACTTAATAATACCAGATGTCACGTGTCCACATTATGAAACATTGTTAAACCCCTCTCTGGACTCAAACACTGACCCCCTAATGTTCACTAGATAACTGCTGAAGGGCAAGAGCAATTTAACTAATCTGCCTCACATTATAGTGCAACTATATTCAGTGCATTGAAAGTCTGAATGCTTATTTGAATAAATCCTGCTCCACCATCAACCTTTGTCTACCTTTTACCACTGGGTGGTGGTAAAACACAACAACAGTAATTTCAATCGATTCTGCAGTTTGGCCAAAACTGTGTGATCACAGATAACCAGACATGAGCAGACCCCTTCCAGTAACATTGCAACCATTTACATAATTACATTATCACCGGTTTTATCTCATTTCTGCGCTGTTGGCTGCAGATCATTTTCACAAATGTTTATTGAAGAGCATGTAGTGAATTCTGACGGACCATAGAGCCCCATATTCTTAGCGAAGGACTGGGACAGCAGGATGTTGTGGCCCTGCTCGATGAAGTAGCGCACAGCCCAGGCATCACGATCGATGTCTCCGCTGGCAAAGCCCTGATAGGCCATGTCGAAAAACACCAGCAGGTTTCTTTTCTATAAGTGTAAAAGAAAAGGGGGAGGACACAGGAGAGAGATGCAGATAAGAGACAATTAGTTTATAATAATTCAAGGGATAACAGTTGGATACAGTCATTATAAATTGTGGCTTTTGAACTTTCAAAGGCTTCCTGATTCAGGGATACAATTAAATGTGTACTGAACACACCGTACATTTCACAGAGCTTCACTGAGATGATGCATTCTCACCTTCACAATGTCAGAAATCTCCTTCCACTGCTCGGGCTTAGGGTCCACACCAGTGGGGTTGTGGGCGCAAGCATGCAGCATGATCACACTATTCTCCGGGATTTTCTTTGACATTAAAAAAAAAAAGTTTTGGTTAGTCAACTTACAATATGTAAGTGTAATACAGACTCTCTTAGTTGACAGTTGACAGGCTGTCTAGCCACCACATGTCAACTAACGCCCCTCATAATATTTTTTATTGTAAACAATGGGGGCAAAAACATAATAAAAGTTATTTCTGGGGGTCATTATATAAATACAGCAGTAAAAATACAGAAATTAAAAAATACACCACAGTAGGACTATAAACCCTAACGGCCTCAATGGTCAACACCTCAATTCCTAATTAAACTGAAGACCACAAAAAAGACTAAATACTGTCATTGTGTTTTGAATGCACTTGTGATTTCAGAGCACATGAGAAGATGCAAAACTGGACTTATTCATAAACACATTTTCCCAAAGGATCATGATGTAAGACATCCCTAAGGGGCTTATTATTTGAAAATAATATTTAAAAATGTTTCACACATATCCCTCACCCACTCCTCACTAGTTCATAATTAAAATCTTACAGAGATGTCATCAAGAGCTCCTTTGAAGTCAAATCCGCAGGTGGACGGGTCGTAGTATCTGTATGCTTTGAGCTGCATGCCAGCGTCTCTGAAGATGGGTGTGTGGTTTCCCCAGGACGGCTTGGGCAGGTACACATCAAGTGGACCGCCATGAAAACGAGCCTGTGACAAAAGAAGGTCCTGGTAAGACAACCAGCCTGACCCAATGTTTTGTTGTGTGATAACGATCAATACAAGTGGACCTCACCAAAAAGTTGGCTCCAATGCGCAGAGATCCCGTTCCTGAGATGGTCTGCACAGTGATGTTCTGTTTGGAGAAGAGACCTGCTGCGCTGAGTTTGACTTAAAACTGTCAGAACCGATTTGAACTAGATTTCGTTTGGAGTAGTTAACTTACCCTCCCACTCTTCAAGACTTCACTATCAGCACCGAGAGCGAGTTGGGCGCAGGACTTGGAAAACTCCCCCAAGCCACCAATGGCAAGGTACTCCTTATCCATCTGCTTGGTTGTGATAATAGCCTCTGCCTAAAGGGAACGCATGACAATCAAAACGGTATAGATCACAACTACTCAAATTTGCTTGACTGGTATTTAGACACATATCAAATGCATACACACTTTCTCATGGTGATAAGGCAGAACGTCCCTTTCACAAGCATCTGGTGAAAATATAAACCATCTCCCTGAACAGGAGAGTACTGCAGCTCTCTTTGAGTTTATTATCATAAGAAATCAGAACTCAATGATATGACTGCTTTCAACGCTTAAGTAAGAGGGAAACTTCTGAATTGAATGGGGGAAATAAAATCAGTGTGCATGTGTGTGACATGAGAAAAGCATAGCATCAGTAGATTCACTGGAGGGATTGGTGACAGTTAAACCTTGCGGACGCAGCTGAGCACAAAGGGCTTGCCCATGTCATCCCTGTAGGCTCCGACTCCCAGGTTCATCTTCTTGGGGTTGGTGTCCTTCTTGAAGGCCTCGCTCACCCCCAGGATGGGATCAGGGGGACCCATCTGCAGTCCACCCCACCATGAGCTGCAAAGACACAACATCAGATGAATAGTGATGAGGATGTGATGGCAAACATTAAAGAGAATCAAAAGTTGATGTGTGCGCACTGCACTGAAAAACAGCTATTCCCCTCACAAACACTAATACATCCGTACAAGGTCATGAAACGAGCTGCTGCTCAAGTTTTCACGTCCTGATGCGACACCGGTCCCACTAATGTGGGGGCCGCATTAGGCCTGTTCCTGTGACCTGCTGTGGACCGAATACTCGAGCTTAACTCCTCATGTGACCGGAGGATACCACACTGATGCAAAGACTCATGAACGACACATGGTCAATGGGCACAAGTTTCATGAAACAAACATAATCCATTTAGAGGGTCCAGAGTCCAAAAACTACAGTAACAGTTAATACAGGTCTGAAACAAACACAAACTCCCTTGTTCACCAAGTCTATTCCCACCATAATAAAACAACCAACAAGGCATTCTATGGTGAAAAGAAATCTGACAATTCAACATTTTTGCTACCTTTCTTTGGGCTGTTGGCAATATTTGCAATCTTTTTTTTAAATGTAATTTATCTGGCATTGTGGTGTTCATTTCTTAGTATTTAGAAACTATTAGTTTTATTCATTAGTGCTACAAAAAAGCCGTGACTCAATAATCATTAACTAACATACTGAAGACTCGCATATTTATAAATTTAAGGACCCAATAAAATATCATGTCAACCTCGTCTTTGAAGCAGTCTTACAATTTCTTGTGTTTAACATGATTCTCTCTGATGAAAAAAAAAAAAAAAAAGATTTAAAAGCTGAAGACATTATTTATTCATTATCATTTACAGATTCACTATTAAGTAAATGCAAAAATATTCTAATAAATAAACCAAATCACGGACTATAATTTAGAAAATTACCGATCTAGGAAAATATAACTAACCCTTATAAGAGGAATGAGGTAATACAAGCACAATACACCAAAGTGAGTAAAGGCATTGGAGGATTAGGAGCGCAAATCAGAATCAGAAACGTACTTTTGCACATACAAAGAATTTGGCTTGGTGATTAAAAATGGTCATGCCCTCTTACATCTTGACCTCAGACTGACAGTCTGCAGCACATCATGCACGTGACTAGTGTAGGCTGTGTAAATGTATTATATACACTTTAAACGTGTTACATTGAAAGTAAAGTTGACCACTCAAATTTAAATTGGGATGAATGTTTTAAAAATAGTTGTTTTTTTTCTAAATAAATGTCCAGACACACCTGTGTTACTTGATGCAATTGGAAAGGAGCAGGAGAAAACATCCAAAACTCAGAATAAGGAACCTCAACACAGATGTTTCTCTCAGTTTGGCATCTAGGAAAGCACAAGCTGAGTCATTTGTACATGATGTGCATTTAAAACTAAAATAGCATCACTGAAGATATCAAAACAAAGATGAATGCAGTGATTATTTCTTCAAACATTTCTACTTTTTTACAGAATGCAACTAGTGAAAGAAACACACAAGTATACTAAATACATCTTAAAGCCTTAATTACAAGAAAATTAACAATATGGAATTCAAATACAAAATGCAGAAAAAAGTAATCTACCAAACTGAACTGTGGTGGATTGATAGATATCACTTGTGTGTTGTAGGCTGTAGAGTGTAGACAAACAAATTAATTGTCCCACATCTGCTTGATAAGTGAGAGTTGTTATGTGTTGCGACCTTAACTAGCCTGCTTCTCACATATTGTCTCAGGTTTCCTCTACTTTGTAAACCCTCTAAATGTTGCAGCTAAATTTAGGACTGAACACTTTGCAAAGGGCAAGAGTCTCCAAAGCCCTACTAATAATCCATTTAAAAAAAGATCACACAGGTTTATTAAATAGTGACTAAAGCTCACTGACAAACATGTTTATTGCAAGAAAATCAAGTGCGAACTGGTTGGAGAGGAAAAAGGTACGAGTCCAGCCTTGCAACTGTAAACTTGAATACAATTGATTGTTTGCACTATACAATTAATATTTATAATCTATTTTGTAATGTGTGGTGATGTTGCATTGTAAATGCGGTTATCACAACTTTGCTTTGTACTTTTGAAGTTAAAATGTATATGATTTTCTTATTTTCATGAGTTTAAGTGTTCTCATTCTGCCTGCAATGTATGTACATATTCACACACAACCTTTGAACAGCTGAACTTCAGCGTGTATTTACACATCACATTGATTGACAAGTTAGCAGTGATCCACAGACCAAAGTCCTTTCGACAAGCAACAGGGCAGCTTTGCTGCGCTTAAAAGGTTAAACTTCTAACATATAAAAAGGTACAGGTGGTTGCAGCTATTGTCGTTTATTTTTTCTTTGAAACTAAACCCATGTGCTTCGACATGACTCACCAGGATGAGACAGACACTCTGAAACACACCCACACTGACAGAAATAAGACAGCACCAGCTAGCAAAACGAGACCTAGTCACTCCTCTTGTGGACACAGAAGAGACTGAACTCTACTTCATTCCCAATGAAACTGTCTACATTTACACACGCTACATGTTCAATATCTTATGCATGTAAAAATGCATGTAAAAAGGCACAGATGTAGATATAAACGAGTTTGCCCTCCAAGCAGACTCTGAAAGGGCATCGGCGACTATCTCAGTGTCAAGGCTAGAAATTAGCCAATCAGCGATTAAAGGCGGATCAGTTCAGCCAATCAGCGCGCACGATTTCTCCAACTACGACAAGTCGCTTGGCTCAAACTGTGCGTGGGCTTTGACGGCTAAAGCCTTTGCGAACGTGAAAATCATGAAGAAAGTTGCCCCAACAACCAAAGCGGAGCAGAATAACCGCCACCTTACGTTACAATACCATCATAAACAAGTTATTATAACGAACTGAACCAGCTGGGTTTATTATTTCAACATACACACCGGATATTTCTCAACAACTTGGGCTGCTGACAAACCCACGTGACTTTACTCTGCAGCGGGCTTCATTGAGTTATTTCTCCCTGAGGTCAAGTCGGTGTTGATCTGAGAGGAGGTCACCTGTGAGGTGATCGAGTCATAAACCCGGAATGTATCTGCCTCCAGTGACGTCTCTCCACAGGGGCTCACCCGAGACAGCTTGTGGCCTGTGGAGTCGTTTGACCCCTGTGAGTTAGCCTGACAGCTAGCTAGTATGCTAAAGGAATCCCACAGCAAGGAGGCGTCGACGTGCATGTGATGGCTGACAAACCCTGTTGGACTAAAAATAACGGCTTGTCTGCAGGTTCAGATCAAATGAGCTGTCAGACAAACCTAGATTATCAAATCCGCTTTAATCTAAATGTCTCGGGCTGTGGGCTCTGGGCGTCCTGCTGCTGTTTAGTTACCTGTTGCGGGTGGACAGGACTCCCAGGGACGGGGAGATGTTCCCCAGACAGTAGATCACCTTGTGGGACTTGAGCAGGGCCATCGTTGAGCTGCGCTTGGGAGACGAGCCTCGGAGGATGTGGACGGATGTGAAGGGCAGGCACGATGACGATGCTGCGTCCTGAGTACGCGATGACGTCAGAGGCAGACGCGTGAAGCAGACGCCTGAAACAGACCTGATACCATAATCTCTTTGATAATCTCTAGAGTGGTGTGGGGAGGAAGAAGAGGAAAAACACACACACATAAACCCACATTCACATATTAAAATACACTTTGTATTTTAAATTATTCAGATCAATCACCATTAATATTAAGAGCTGTCACTCATAGCAAATAATCACAGGAGATAATTATCTGCTGTAGAAAAGAGACCAAATTATATAAATGAATTCATCTCCAACATGCAAGGGTCAAGTTGGAAAACAGAAAAATATTTCATAAATTATTCCAAAATTAAATGTGTACAACTATTTGTAGAATATCAAAAGTCATGGAGTAAAAAAAAAAAGTTTGGCATATATGAATACAAAAATAAATCTGCAACTAAATTAATTGATTGTCACTGTCAACATTACTCTCACTTGCACAATTTAAGCACCGAAAATGCATACATGTTTGTCCCTTTTGTTCTCTGAGTAAAAAAAGAACCTGCAGTGAATATCAGAGAGAATAATTTGGGTCTTAACCTGCAAAGAAGCAAAAACAAAGGAAGTCAAATTATCCACAGTGGCAGAGAGGATTCATGGTCTTTAACCCGTGGATCCAGGCTTCCTCTTGACTTTCATTAAGTAAATTAAGTGTATGTTTTCCATCAGTTCTTCGCTGGAGCAGGAAACAAACAACATTTACGAGCCCCTGCTTGGGCAACACATTATTTAATGCCAATACGATTCAATATTATGTAATTTCTTTGAAAAATCTGTTTAGGGGTGAGACGTTGATGAAGTTGCTTACTGTGTATCTCTACTTTTGTAAGACTACACACCTCACTGCGGCTGTTTAAGATAAAACCCCTAATGGTACATCTGTCAGCTGACACATAGGGCCCTTGTTTTTATCTAAGTAACATTTAATAGCACATACTGCTATTAAATGTTACAAGTGACTACCAGAGTAAACATCAAATTGGACAAACTAAAAATCAAGCTATTAATGTGAGAGAGATAATTGAATGTCTTTTTACTGACAGTATGTCAAAGGGTTTATCGTCATGTCTGCTTTAAAGCCGGTGGATATGCTCCTGAAAGTTTGCTGTCATGTGACGCACAGCGGACTGAAATGACAAACTTTAAGGTGATGCTTACTTTTTTTAGGCTATGGGACACTTTATTGGAGAAATGATGCTAATCCCTGGAAACTGCAGTTACCAGATTCTTCCACTTGAGGGCAATGTCACACAATAGATTTTAGCTGCATCAGCTTTATGGCTGCTCCATTCCTGTTAATTTGGTTGTAGTCTTCACGGAGTTCATCATGGAGACTTTGATTTTCTAATGCAAAGATTACATCCCACCTGCATGTAGGTCAGATTTACAATTTTGTTTGTCCTTGCTTAAAAATGAAATGCTCGATTGTACCTGACCCACTGCAGAAAAAGGGTTTTGACCGAAAGACAACTGTCAGATAATTTAGAGATATCATGACTGATGTACTTTTCCTGCCCGAGCACCGGTACCTTCATCCTCCCACCAGATGGAGGCCTTCCCTACATTTAACTCCACACAGCTCACAAGCTCTCACTGTTCCTTCTGTTGAAGCTTCACTATTATACAAGTTGAAAAGAGCAGCAAGCTCACTGTCCCTCCATCTGTGCAGAAGGAACATCAACCTGGAATAACATCACACAGCAGAGCCTGGATGTCCATGAAACATTTCCTTGCAACGAGACGGACTCAGACTCACTGGCATCCCAACAGAGTGACAGAGCGGGACACATACTTGGCTTACATGAGGGACTGCAGTGTATGAAGGAGATATGGCTGTTTCCAACAAACCAACCATGTCAGAGAGACATGCACATTCACACATGCAAGGATTCAAAACAGTTATTTGTGGAACAGAGATGAAAACATACCCGTTAAAGTTTCTATTGTTTATTCAGTAACATGTTAAGCCACCTGCCAATTTTCGACCATTGTTTCCTTAAAAGTATCAGTTGTACAGTTTTTCATCTCAATCATTCTACATTTGTCCTTTAACTACTTTGTGTGGAAAGAAACTGATGACAGCAAAATAACAAGAGCAATTGAAGGTTGAGGAACTGAGCAAACAGAGCTGAGCTGAAAAGCATTAAAATGAAAGAGCAGCAGAAAAAGAATAAAAATTGATAAGAGAGAAGTGTTGCTGACAGTAATGCTGAGAAACGTCTCACAGCTTAACTTTGGGTTGAACAGGCCTCTTTAATACCCATTGTACAGTATATGTGTGTGTGTGTGTGTGTGTGTGTGTGTGTGTGTGTGTGTGTGTGTGTGTGTGTGTGTGTGTGTGTGTGTGTGTGTGTGTGTGTGTGTGTGTGTGTGTGCGTGTGTGTGTGTGTATGTGTGTGTGCATGAGTGTGTCCTCACTGTTATTATTGCTACTCCTTCTAAAATAAATCTACAACCCCTCATTTTTCCTTCTATTTATGTGAAGATTTTCTATTTTCATACACAGTATGACATATGTAAATGTCCCTTCTCCACCCACTCATGTGCTAATAGGTTGTGGTAAAAGGTTTTATTTCATAATCACTTATAGTGATGATATTAGATACAGGTTTTCCATTCTGTCATCTTTGCAAGATAAAACATAATATATGCTAAACAGTAATCAGACATATCACCCTCCTCTTCTTGCTGTAATCATACTTGTGCTTCAGAGAATGTCTGAGGTTTTTAGAGTGTTTTTGGTTTAGTCTTACACACCAGATGTCCAGTTTTCGATGGGTATTTTATAACTGAGTGAACATCCAGTGCATTAACAGGAATTCTTAATTCTCAACTACTTGCACAGAGAAATTAGGGCAACGGTCAAGCTTAAGGGAATGTCCTCATGAATCACATGTTTTATTTACAATGAGAGAGTACCATTATAGTGAGCGTGAGAGTCACTCAGGATGAAGCCAGTGGTGCTTGGCAGCGATCTGGGATGGATAAGGTGACTTTTACAACCACACGTTTTTTTTTTTCCTTCGATTTTTGCTGATTAGACCATTTCTCTGGATTGACTTTTTTCACAGCAGACATTTTGATGAGTCGTAGTAAAGCACAGGTACTAATAACATTAACGATGGCTCCAGTCTAATAAACTACAAAAGTGTGATACTATACCATGACCCTGAAACTAAAGCAGCTAAATGGAATTTAGCCATCATTCATTTAATTATTCACAACTATGTTTTTACTACTGTGAGTTGTCTTCAGTGAAAAACTCTCATTGACATGTCCCTCTTTTATATTTGTTCCTCTTTAGGAAATATTGCACCTTTATCATTCTAATTATCACAAAAGCAAATGTAATTCCCAACATTGCTCCTGTCAGCTAGAATAAGTGAAAACACCTGCAATGTTTCATGGGTTTGAATACAACTCAGAGCCACCAAGATGAAACTAAATCATCAAAAGAAATGTTTTACATAGGGGATCACAAATGAGTCATTATTAATCATTAAACATTGTACTGTAATAATGTTGTGACCCCATGTGTCTATAAGGTGCTGAGTACCAAACAATGAATCCTTATGTAGCTTATTTGAGTGTATAAATTGGATGCTGTGATGGGATTTCTGTGGCTTCTATAGTTAAAGAAAATGAAACATGGTCCCCATTGTCTGTCAGATGAGACACACAATTAGACTGAGATCCAAAAATATCACAAATATTTTCACAGATTTTCTAGGGCAACAGACATCTCAGAAACATCATTCATATCTTAGAAAACACTGCAGTGACTAAAGTCTCCACCATGAACAGAGTTGATATGTGAAACTTTTATCAAACAAGGTCTAAAGTACTTCTTAGTAGAACACGCAGTATGATGTGAAGACGAAGACGAAGACCTTCATGGCGTCTTTTGAGTCACATGCAGAAGAAATGTTTCACTGCTGATGAGCTACTGATCAACATCTGTATAGTGAATATGCTGCATGAAAGAAACCAGCACATTGTCTATTTTTAGCTCATAGTACTCATGTCAAGAAGTCACTAAAGTGTGTGTGTGTGTGTGTGTGTGTGTGTGTGTGTGTGTGTGTGTGTGCGTGTGTGCGTGTGCATGCAGCTGTACAGAGGGTCTCTCATCTGTCTGTTTCCCTCGCTTGTCTCATTGCTCTCACCGAGTAGGACTGATGTGTGTGAAGGAATCAGAGCGGATATAACTCTTTTCTTTCCTTGATGTCAGCAATTAACAGTGTTTAACTGTGTGCCATTATGTATTTCTGCATATGTGTTTATTTGTTTTCCCTCGTGTCTAACATTGAACATTCGCTAAAGTAGGTGAACACAGTATTGTTTCTGTGCGTGTGTGTGTGTGTGTGTGTGTGTGTGTGTGTGTGTGTGTGTGTGTGTGTGTGTGTGTGTGTGGCTGCAGTGATGGTGGTGTGTGAAAGGGTTGTGCTTTAACGATAGTGAGTTTAATTAAAGATGAAAGAGCTTATCATTAATTGATGAAAGGTAGACTATTCCATGCTGCTGAAGTATGGGGGTGTGTTCACTCTCTTTCCTGAAGAAATAAATAGAAAATTTCCCTTTTTTGTAGTAAACTAGTAGAGCATGTTTAAAAAATAAGTTATTGTTGTAATTTCAGTGAGTTTTAAATATATAACCTAAATTTGTCATTCAGACTTGATAAAGACAAACATAATCAGTACTATATTGGAGAATATGTTTAATCCGGGGAGTTGAGGAGAATCACATACACACATTTGGATATGAGAAAGAAGCATCTTTAAATTATATAAAAGTGTGAATCTTTGTTGTATTTTTCTAATGGCAGATTTGTGTAGAAAGAGTCAGACAATCATGCTGCTATACATTTGTTGTCCCGGATCCCTCAGCTTGTCCTACTCCGCTCACTTCATCTCAAAGTGGCACAGAGGCTTTGGAGACTCTCCTCTATGAAAAATGGAGCAGCACGAGCTTTTTCTACATCACACTTTCTGTTACCAGGAGATTAGAAAGTGAAGGTGGAGCACTCTGGAGAAAACACTTGCTCTGGGCATCTGTACTGAAGCTGTAATCTTCACCAGAACAACATAACTCTCTGAGTGGGGGAAAATTATTTTGTTTTACACGGCGCTGAAAGAAAATACTGAACAAAGTCAGTCGAGGCCGCGGCACGGTTGAAGTGATCCTCCTGATAGTTGAGGTGTAACTGCAAATTGTTTAGATGAAGATATGAATATATAATGCAAGAGAATAACTGGGACAAGAGTTGTTATCATATATTTATTCATTCTCTCAATATCTTTGATAGAACAGTACACGCCTCATCAAATAAGATTATATTATATAAATATAAATAAATAAACAGATGCTACAGAACAAACGTATTCATTTAAAATTCATTGGGAGAGGAACATATAGATATGAGATGAACGTAAAAAATGCATAATAAAAACGGGAAGTAAAATAAATAAATGCACAGTATATTCCTGTAGTCATTGCTATGGCTATGTCACTGGAACTACATTTTAAGATCCCAAAAAATAAATACAACTCAGAGGGGTACGAAGCTAAAATAGCAGGGCCAGCGGTACACCGTGTGCTCTCAGGAGCACTTTTGTTTTCACTCTAAGTGGTGAAGCGAGGTTAAGGGTCACACATGCACCAGGTTACATCAGGAGGTAGGAAGGAGGAGGCAGGGGGGGAGGACGGCAGGGTCCCAGGCAAGGAGCTCACAGCGTGGAGTCCCGGCAGAGGACGATTTCCAGCTCAGCGCGGTACAGTTTCCCCCCGTCAGAGAGAGCCATGATGCTCTTCTTGTACCCCACCAGTCCTTTTGTGTTCATGGGATCCACGTCCTGCCACAAAGGACAAGGGCACAGAAAATGAGCAGGCACAAAGTCATCTATGGATGGAACGAGCAGTACAGTGCACAGGCATCTCGGGCAGCTGTTCCATCTCTGCTCTATATTTGGAGAGTAGAAAAGTAACCTGAACTGATCAATCAATGGGCTAACTATTCATTACCATTTTGTTCTTGTCGCAGAGGTCCTTCAGCAAAGCATCCAGCTCCTGCTCATCAATATACCCATTACCATCCTGGTGAGAGAGACGAAACGAGAGATCTGAATTATACCGAAGAAATAACGGTACGGAGTCTGCAGACGTACTAGCAGCTCTTCGAGTCTGTACTTAGGCACAGTGGCACTTTGAGCTAAATGCTATAATGCTTAACATTTACCATCGTTGTTTAGTGTGTTAGCATGCTCATATTTGCTGATTAGCACGAAATGTATGGCATTAGTTTTGCTGGATAAAGTACTGGATAAATTACAATTTTGACCTGATGATGATGCTGGATAAAAAGTCAGGGGATCACCCAAGTTATTACAATTAATCCTGAGGGTGACATGAATTTGTGCACCAAATTTCTAGGCATGCAATCCATTAGTTGTTGAGAAACTTTGAAAAAAAACTCATTAGGATTCATTCATCCATTGGGCACCATGAATGTCTGTAGAAAATGTCATCACAACTCACCAAATAGTTGTTGGACTAAAGTGGCTATCAAGGCTAATAACTAAACATTTTTCAAACACTTACGTGGAAATATAACTCAAAGTGCATAAATAAGAGGCAATGTATGATCACTCAAATACAGCTTCATCGACAATATGGAAATGTGACTTTGTTTAACATTGGACGGTCCAGCAACAAACACACACAAAATGCATATAAAATAACACAGATATAGTATAAGACAACAAAACACACACACACACGTGCTCTGTTCACCTTATCATAGAGGGTGAAGAGGGAGTCAAATTCTTTAACTGTGAGACTGATCCCCTTTGTAAAAGAAAGAGAGAGGAAGCAGTGAAAATTGTTAGAAACTGCAGGGTATTTCTAGAGAACGGTAAAAGCCCCACTAGATCCAGAACTGATAATAATCCATGCAGATTATGATAACTGGGACTAGAGTTGAGTTAATCCTGATCAGACTAATCCGCTGTCAGAAAGGAATTGTTGATCTGCTCTAGTGTAGCATGTGCGTGTGGCAACATATATGACCAAAATACATATTCAAGATGTTCATGTATGTAGACTAGTATTTTCTTTGTGCTACAAATGTTGAACTACAAATGGTTTACATATGTATTCCCTCAAATATGTCTTCCAACTAAGAATATACATGACACTATGCAAGAGGATGAGCTAGTTTTATTTTAAGACGCAAATTAAAATTCTTTAAACGGATTAAATTGAAGATAAAATCTATTCCCAGACACATAAGAGGAGCCTATCATGTTTTAAACAAAATGTTGTAATATCTAATTCCTAAAAGATTTAACGTAAGTAAATACGCATTTGTGTCAATGCCCCATATGGCCATTGAGTATTGTGATGACAAATAATCCTCTTGTAGTGAATCCAATAATGTTGCATTGTTCTGAATCTCCAGTGTTGTCTAACATTTCGACATCAGAGGGATAGCTGCTGAGTAGTTGTGACTTTATGCCCAAAATCAATTTGAGAGTAATGTTACCTCGAACTTCAGCAGGAAATTTTCCTGGACCGGCAAGAGCCTGCAATTAAACAAAAATGAAGGTTTAATCTTGATGGCATCCTTTAAAAATGTACACACAGAACAAATAAAAGTGGAGACACACTCACCTCGCCATCTCAGAAAGGCCCAGTTTACCATCGCCGTTCAGATCAAACATCCTCAGCTGCACAGAGAGAAGAGGACTTGAACAGGAGGTCTTAAAATATGAGCTGTCGTACATGTTTGTAAATGCCAGCAAGTGAGAGTGTTGAGAGTGTAAAGTGATGTGTCAGCACTTCAGGTGAGCTGGAGGGTGAACACAGACATTCATGTTGTTCAGTATGTTAAAGTGAAAGCCTTTGAGGTTATTTCAGTTACATTGTGTAGAAATGTAGCAGCCAGGTGCTACATTATGAACATATGGGCGTAGATGTAATGTACTCCTGTATATATATATATATTTTATGTTATATGTTAATTCTTAGAGTCACTGAGCACGTTGAAGTATCATTTAATAAATAAGGCATAGTTGAAATGTATACAGTCCATTTAAAAAAATGACATCGAGTCTAAAAAATATGTGGTTCCACTATAATGTTCATATAAATATGGATAAGTAGAATAAAATGTTTTTATAGTGAAAAGTCTGCTAAAACTCTTTAAAGACTTTAAAGAGTTTTGCAGTTATAATGTTGAGTTTGCAGAAGTAGAAAAAACATATTCTGTGCCTCACAATGACTCAATACTCACAATGGTCTGTGTGTACTCATTAAGCTTCTTGTCATCATAGTTTCTGTTGGCCTTCTTCAGCAGGTCTGACAGGAAACCCTGAAGAGAGAATAAAAAACTATCCGTCAGTGATGAGATGATATGATGTCTTTATGATTGGCAGTTAGCAGTCATGGTGACTATGACTGGCTTTGACGTCTGCAGAGATCAGAATGTGAAAGCAAGCAAAGTATTTGTTTTTGACTGTGCTACGTGGTTTTGTTTTTACACATGACAGTGAGAATTTTCAATGGAGAGTATAAACCACATGTACAGGTTCAGAGTAGCTCCATCAGCAGAGACATTAGCACCAATTATAGCACTGGCATGGAGGCTCATCTTCTAAACTAAGGTCTGGTGTGTTTACAAAAGAGAAATGTGCACATACAACTATTTATTTGATTGTTCTCTTTTTTTCTTTTGATATTATAAATATTATAAATCCACAACTCTCAAACTCAGTGAGAGCGCTGTCAGGCCAGCAATGCGGCTATGCGGCCTGATCATTAAAATGATTCTACATTAATGCTCTTTCGTGCAGAGTTTGGCATTTTGTGTTTCACCTTCAGCTCATTCGACTCAATGTATCCACTTCGGTCAGTGTCGTACCTCCGCCAGGCCTGCAGGAGAAGAGTAATGCTGTTACAGTAGCTGTCAGAAAACATGCGTGCACCTTTAACCACAATAACCAGTAAGACAAACATGCACACATTGTTTCTATTTATTACCAGATTTACAGAAAAAAAAAAGACAGTAAAGAGAAATGACAGAGGTACCGACGAGGGTGTCATCTGACATTGTGTAAATATAGAATTTGTCAAAGCCCTTATTAAAGATAGATACCTAAACCCATCCAGCACTCACTGCCTTTCCCCTGCAGAAAGCTGGGCTCCATTCATAATGTATTGCTGTCTGAGAATAGCTTTACCACACAGAGCAGCATGAACATCACACCACTGAACCCCCTCTTAACCCAAGAGTACCCCGAGCGTGTGTGGTTATTTTCAATCACAGTGGACCAGATGTTCGATGCCTCGACATTTCTCTCTAATTATTTCAACGTATGCAACCGAAGACGAAGTGTGAATTAAATATGCAACGGTTTGCCCGCTGGCAAGGCGTTAAATTCCGGCTGTTTAAAGCTCCTACTATCTTTAATTCAGAGTGATCAGAGAACTATTTAAGAGTAGAGTTCATGTTTGGTTTGATAATAACTGTTACACTGAAAATGCTCCTTTTTCACGGGTATTAAGGACGGTGAATTCAGTTCATTCAAACAAGTCAATTTAAGTCAGCTTCATGCTGTCAGGACCAAAATATTAAATGAAGCACTGTTTCCAGTACAACTTCTAACATGTTTGTCAGTGTTTTGATTCCAGACACATCATCAAGGCTGTAAATTAGCAATTTGCACCCTTACTGGACTGTTTTCACAAGAAACAGGCATCCTAACTTGGCGGGGAAACAAAAGGAATGGCGGAGGCAGCTGAACATGTCTCCCACAGGATGAGCTGAGACGCCACTGCTGACTCGAGGCATTCGTGAGGAAATTTCACAGCTCAGTAAAGTTAATCAGTTCGTCTGTACGCAATGTTTTTCAAGAGAAACAGGAAAAGAAGAAGGCTAATAGTGTCATTTTGAGCTACTCATTGTAAGATAAAAATTCTTGACCATCATTAAATTGAATCAGTTGTGATGAGTGTGAGAGCCTTACAGAGGAGATCTAATATATAGAGTTATTAAAAAGAAAGTAAAAACATAAATAAGGTAAAAATAGACCAATATGAATATATATACAAACTTACAGCCATAAACTCGGCGCTGGATCCCACAAACTCTCTGAAACAGAGCAGGAAGTTTTCCTCTGTGGGCAGAAGCTGAGCCAACTACAAAGAGACAGAATGATTATTATTCCAGATATTTGATGGGAGATTGGCAGTGAAGACAAAAAGGTACAGGGACAGAGAAAGGGTTATTACATGCAGTAAAAGCTGGAGCCAAACCAGGGATGCTGTGGGTGTACTGTAAGTGTCTCAACCACTAAAGGTTGTTCTCAGTTAGTTCTCACCTCTGACATCTCAATTCTCCCATCAGCGTTCTTGTCAAAGTTGGCCATGAACTCCTTCATCTTTTCTTTGAAAGTAGCGTGTGTGGGATCCTGCAACCACATCAAATCACAGATCAAAGACAATGCGGCCTTTAATTTAAACGTATACTCTTAAAACATGCCCAAGCCAACCCTGTCCCCGAGACATTATGCTCTTAATACGACTTAATTTTGCAGCAGCAGCTCGTATTAAATTAAATGTTTTCCATTTTCCAATCAAGATCGTGAGGAAAAGTTGTTAATTATGATTTAAATATCCATATTTTAATTTTGTCAAATGATGGATTGATCGCTTTGATGGATTGATCGCTTTCAGAAATGTGCACACACTCACCACGCCTGCTCCTCGTCTCGCAGTCTCCAGCTCTTTGAAGAAGTTCTCCAGCTCCTTCCCTTCGATGTAACCATTTCCTGCGGGGCACCAGAGACCAACTAAATTAGTTTGGCACAAATTATGTGCTGAAGCTTTTAAGTGGCCTGAATCTTTGTTGACTGTTCAAACGTTTGATGAAAGACTGTGGATGTGGACTAAAGATTTAAGGTCTATAAGGGTCTTTAAATTTTGGAACAGTTGCCAAAACCCTGAGTGCTAGTCCAATCTTAAGTCCTCTGTGATTGGATCCAAGTAAGCAGTTTATACAAAACAAGCTCACAGCTGTACTTAAATCAGTGTGAATATTTGGTTGGTTTGACCTCGTTTTCAAGTGGTCAACACGCGCCTCATGTTCATGTCTTGAGTAAAGCATGGAGATCTACAACGCAGTGGCATAACGTTCACACGTGTTATATCATCTCTGCACAGCTAAAAAATTTTAATTGAAAACTGACTTTGATGAAAACAAGCTCGTGTTTATAGAATATTCACTCTCATGTATCTCGTGCCAAATTGGTATTTCTGCATTGTGGAGATTCAGTGATGTGCTGCAGCAGGGGGGAAAAACAAGCCACAAGAGTCCATTGTAGCTGGAGTGTAAGCAGTATAATGAGTTTTCTTGCCTAAGAGGGTGAAAGTGTGCAGTCAGATTGATGCTTATTGGGGCATTCTGTCCACAGTGATTTGTACGTCTTATGACAGTCACATGACTGGGGATGATTTTAATACAATAATTTACTCCACTGGTTTCCCTGCAAGTCAGAGGGTAACATGTAGGACATTCAGAGCTCTCTTTTTAATCATAAGAATGAGTCCCATCTGTCCAGTCCCAGCAGGGTCGGTGGTTGGGGGTGGGGGGTAGGGGGTTCGTGCCTTTTATCATATAAAAAACGTTAATAGAATTGTTACTTCAATTCTGGATAAAACACAGCTGTATGTACAGAATAAAATGCAGAGATTCACCCTGCCCCCCTCTTCATCTCTTAATCTCTTATCCTCTCAGCTCCTCTACTTTCTGATCATTTTCTCCCTCACCTCCCCCCGTCCTCTGGTCTCCCTGCCTTGCGATTCATTTGCATGGTATTTGATAGGTACTCCATGTCACCATCTGTGCTTTGGCTGAGCTGCTGTTTTCGATATAAACAAATCACGGCAGGGACACAAAGCTTTGGGCGTGAAAACAAAGCACGCCAACGTAGCAGAGGTGACATTCAGCTTCAGGTTCACTTTGTTGTCAATATTCAAACTTAGAATGAGAATCTTTTCTTGACATGAGTTTGCATTAAGATGACGTTATGGCTGGATTACCTCTTGTTAGTCAAATTCTGTCCACCAATGAAATGATCATATCTTCATCAGTGATATCAAATGACTTTGAGCGTTAGGTTGTTCAAATTGGACATTTTGCTGGTTTGAACCTATCAGTTGAACAGTGAGCACAGTACTCCCTCACTTTATCACTTCATACAACACAAACACAAAATCTTACATCAGTTCAGGTTTGACAAAGACAAAAAGTAATACATATAAACTTTCTGTTTAAGCAATGAAAAATGTAATCTTGATCATTATGCTAACAAAGTGATGCTAAGCAGGTTCAACGTGTATCATGGTTACCATCTTAGTTCATCATGTTAGTATGCTAACATTAGCTAATCATCACCGGACACAAAGCTGAGTCTGATGGGAGTGCTATTGGTTTAGCTGGTATTTGGGCATACATTAATATTTTGACCTAATGGTGGCGCTACATAAAAAATCAGAGGATCACCAAAATGATTACATTTCAACTTGAGGAGGAGATGAATGTCTGTACACAATTTCATGGCAATCCATGCATAGTCGTCTAGATATTTCACTCAGAACCACCAAGGTCAACCTCATGGTGGCGCTAGAGGAAACGTCGTAGTCAGTAGGATTCATCATCTGGGGATCATGAACCGTTGTTGAGACGTTTCAGTCTGGACCAAAATGGTGGAATGACCGACTGACATTCCCATCCTAAGACCCGATCTGCTCAATATTATCTACTAGGTATACAGTAACTGTTAAATATAATATCGCATTACTTCAAAATATAGTTTTTACAAATTTGCACACAAATTTGGGCACCTGGTGACGAGTGACTCAGCAGCGCTTAGTGTCACCTAAAGCAGTAAATATTTCACTGAGTGCTTCATCCGTCCTGCTTGACTGGCAGAACGGAGTTTAGGCAGATCAAGTGAGACGAAATGCATGCAGGAGGGGAATATACACAACTTATCGTGCATAACGGTGTAATGGGTAGCACTATAGGCGTAGACCTTAATGTGTGTCTCTGGATGTGTTGTGTTGCCCTCCAACAAATCTTACTCTGACTGACCCAAATATATACTATAAATATATACTTGAATCTCATTAACCACCTTGTACTGTTAGATCATGATCACTTAATCTGAATACATTTCACATGACTGGTTATTAGGACAAAGCATCTATGATGGAGTATGCGTGTGGTCGAATCCTGTAACTTGTAATAAAGCCTCATAAGTAACGGCGTTCTCGGTTTTTTGGGCCTTACTGCCCGAGTTTAGTTTACAAAACTCAGCTGCCACACGGAGCGCACCACTGCACACTGCATTCTGAGCAGATGCAGCCCTCTACTTCCCAAAACATTTTGAAACACAGCTCGACTGCTGATTGCTCAATGGCACCTCGGAAACAATCCAGCTGCCTAACTCGTAACGACTGAAAACGACAAAAAGGATCATGCAGAAAAATACTCGCTAAATGAAAAGAAAAGTCCACATGAGTTTGAAAACTGATGTAAAATCAGTGCAGACGTTCTTCAACTGGCTGATGTCCACAGTTGTTTGTTTGTTGTCCTCCTTTTCCCTGCAGCTAATAGGATCTACGGTCCAGTTGGTCACTGCTGTGCTGCAGCTGTTGTCAAAAAAAAAAAACAGCCTGTTGCTTCCATGATGCTCTCTTAGCCAACAGCCAGCCATCACCAACACGTCCCCAGAAATAGTCTTTCTGAGAGCGGACAGAAGATTCTGTGTTTAGTTGTGTGTTTACTTTGAGAGAGACTATTCCTGTGGTGAGGTAAAAGCCTCTATTCCCCTGGATCAATCATTTTCCATATGACTGGTTTATTTTACCAGAAGAATGCAATGCTTTGAAAATGTTTTTTCAAACTTAGAAGAGAAGTTTTTCTTTACGGCTGTGGGTCCAAAAGATCAAACAAGTCACTTATGCAATTCTCTCAATGAATCTACCATCAGGGAGGGAACGTGATTGGCTGTTTTATTCACCCGCATTACAAGGAGAGTGAAGCCCTTTAGCAGAAGACTTAACTCCTGAACTTCTCCAGTTGGGCTTCTAGTAGACGATTATTAACGAAAGTCACAATAGTTGCCCTGGTCGGAGAAATTCTGGATTGATTAACCATTGATCACTTGGCCCATTTACACTAACTATCTGCTTTTCTTTCATTACATGGCAGGACTCAACTGCAAATGCTATAAAATGTGACCTGTTACAAGATCAATGGCCCCTTAACTGGTATTTGAATAGTCAATATTTCTCCAAATCAAACAACAAAATAGGTTGTTTGTGATCGTCTCGTGAAAGTTGCTTCGGCTCAAAGCGTGATTATGGTCAAAACAAACCAACAGCGACTGTTTCTGTGTGACTTCGGTGAGATACTTCTGAGCTGTCAGGCTAAACTGTTTGATGAAACTAAATTTACAGGGTGAGGTTTGAAAATGGTTTAACAGTAGAGGTCAGAGCTCTTTCTGAATGGCTTCAGAAAATAATCCTTCAATTTGCAACATGAAAGTCAATAAAGCTGGAGTGGCTCATAGTGAGACAGAGACAACGGTTTTCAGCAGTTTGGCTACTTTTCCAACCAATAACATGGCTGCCTTCAGACTCCAGACCTGCTGCTATTGTTGTATTAAATGTTAGCAAATGTACTTAAAAACTGAACTAAAGTACAATTTTGAGATGGTTTTACTTTACTTAAAGGTTTTCCATTTTTTCACAAGATACAATACGTTTTCTTTTTACTCCACTACACTAATTCGGCTGCTAAAGTAAAAAAAAAATAACCTTCCAGTCTATTGTTATTCAAGTGGTCTGAAAGATAACTCAACGTCTGCGCCTCCTGTCGGCTCTGTTTTCAGGTCTTAGAAAATCTAGCTCATGACGGGAGAATTTGGCCAATCGGGGTCATTACAGAAAGAGGGCGTTACTATTGGCTGTTCCACAAATGCCTTCGGTGAAAGCTTGATTAAACGGCGAAATATCTTGCAGGAAAAGTTGCTGTTCCATCTACGTAACAATATCTTGAGAACATAGCGCCCTCTAACCGTCGTTGTTTGATAGACTAGCATTGCCCCTTTGCTTTCTTGAATCCATACTATCTATTAGTCTGAATAGATTTGTTCAACATGAGCACCAACCCTTTGGGTGGTAACATGTTACTTGACATAGTAAATGTAATAATATTACCAAAATCATACCAGTAACATGTTACTGATAAAAGTAATATATTACTGCGCTACCCCGAATGACTCGGCCTTCTCGTGGTCTCTTACGGGTTACTGTATGAAGCATGTGCTTCTCTGGTGGGAGGGGCTTAGTACAGAGGAGGTAGAGGTCTTAGTACAGAGGAGGTAGAGGGCTTAGTACAGAGGAGGTAGAGGTCTTAGTACAGAGGAGGTACAGGGCTTAGTACAGAGGAGGTAGAGGGCTTAGTACAGAGGAGGTAGAGGGCTTAGTACAGAGGAGGTAGAGGGCTTAGTACAGAGGAGGTAGAGGTCTTAGTACAGAGGAGGTAGAGGTCTTAGTACAGAGGAGGTAGAGGGCTTAGTACAGAGGAGGTAGAGGGCTTAGTACAGAGGAGGTAGAGGTCTTAGTACAGAGGAGGTAGAGGGCTTAGTACAGAGGAGGTAGAGGTCTTAGTACAGAGGAGGTAGAGGTCTTAGTACAGAGGAGGTAGAGGGCTTAGTACAGAGGAGGTAGAGGGCTTAGTACAGAGGAGGTAGAGCCAACACCTTCTCATTCCAACGCTTCACCACTGATGCTTGGCGTCACTTTTAACGCATTGGTAGCGTAAGGTCCCAGTAAAGAAATGGTTAGGGTTGTGAATTCAACCCACAACACTTGCTTAGATTTAGTCAACAAACCCACTTATTTAGGTTCAGGAAAACAACATGGTTGGGCTTAAAAAGAGTACAAAAACTAAATAAAATGAGAAAGAAATGTAACATAAGTACGGCGAATGCGCTACAAACACTTTGGCTATTGAACATCGATCTCCTGGTTGAAAGTTGGAGCATTTACTCTGAGCATCTAATAATGACGCAGATGGGTTTACATGGTAGTTCCTTGAAAGCCCGGTGCAGCTCATAAATGATGCCGTGTGCATCGGTATCGCAGAGGGTGTGACAAAGCGTCTGTATTTGATGCCAACGAGAACGGACTGGAGAGCTGCAGTCTGAGGGCTGTTATTTTCAAATATATTCTTACATTATGTTGGTTATTATGGAATGTCTGCCCAATAATGCCAAAAATAACCAAAAATTACTTAGATAATTAATCAATTACAAAACAGTTGATCAACAACTAATTAATAAACTAACTGTTTTGGCCCTAACTGTTATTGATTTGATGACAAATAGTTTTTTTTTTTTATTTAACTCCATCTGTATATCATGTATACAAGGACACATGTTTATAATGTGGTATTACCGACAGACACACGCACACTGTTTCCATCCCTCCAGTTCGTTCTCAGTAAGCTCTCAGATGCAGAGGCTTCATCCTCTCCTCTCTCTCTCACCTCTTCACCCCCCCCCCCCTACCCCCCTCCCCCTCCCTCTCTCTCTCTCTCTCTCTCTCTCTCTCTCTCTCTCTCTCTCATTCCTCTCCTTCAGTTCCCTCCCCCATCTCCCCCTCTTCTTCATCCTTCTCTCTAACTTAACTCTGACGGAGTCTTATTTCATTTATCTCATCAGATTCTCAAAAACACCGTCAAAGACACATTTTAGATCACAGACAAACTCACAACATAAATAAACGATATTGCAGGATGTGATACCATCGTACAGAAGAGCATTGAACACACATTGCGGAGCAGTTTACTGCAGCACACCAAATATTTAATTTTAAATCAAGTAAATTTTAAAACTTTACACTGAAATAAAAAATATTTCTATAGTAGATATTCATTTTCCATAAGGCTGGAGCGAATTGACTATATTGTCTTACTATTACTACACCACAGTAGTAATATGCTGTAATATTATTTATGCTGCGGATTTTTAAACAAAAACTCTCACTGGAAACCAAATTATTTAAAACACAATAAACAAAAATTCTAATAACACACATTACTATTATTAACACGCAATTATATATTTAGCTTCTAATAGATACTAATTGATCACTCAATTGATGCCTCAGTCATCCGACTGGCGCACTGACCGTCTGCGTCAAAATGTTTCCAGATGTCGATGAACTGCGCCGCGGTGATCTCAGCCAGGTGCAGGTGGGGCGTCTGTTGTGCTTGAGTTGCCATCTTCGCTGTTTCTCCCTCCTTTTAGTCGAGTGTAATAGTTCGAGGTAAACTTTTCCCGGAGTGCAGCTCCTCGGTACTGTGAGCAGCTCCTCCTCAGCTGGGGCTTTTAAACTCCCCGCGGCGTCCGAGCCGCTCCTGCCCGCCACAAGGGGGCGCGTCCATCCTCAACAGAGCCCGCAGGCAGGAGACCAATTACAGGAGGAGGAAGAGGAGGAGGAGGAGGAGGAGGAGGAGGAGGAGGAGGAAGAGGAGGAAGGCTCTCCTGGGCTTTGCATATTAGTTACCATTAACTGCTGTCCAGGCTGCTGGTTTGATTGCAGGATCATTATACATCATCCAATCCTGCTGCTCCATGAGGAGAGAGTTACATCAAACAATTTATCCTATAGAGGCACCCTGCTGGCTCCAGTGGATCTTGAGGGATCTGTCATCCCTGTCTCTTCCAAGACTATATCTCCCTGCACTGTCATTTATCAAATAAAGCCTGAATAGATTAAATATCCCACCACAGTGGCCACAACACCCCTGGAGAACTAACAATACAGAAATGTGATGTGCATCTTATGCTTCAATGTGGGCCACATTGTCTTCTTCCTACACGTCTGCTGAGTTTTGGTTTTACCTATCAGATGTCACAAATGAGACTATGTCCTTCCTCCATGCTTGGCTTTTACTCTCATCTCCTCCCTCCTTCAACCTTTCACACCCTCCATAATTCTTCCCAGCCTGCGGAGGTCGGAGGGGCACTCAGTCTCCTTGGCCAATCGAACCCATTTTTGGCGTGATTCCAAGCAGCAGTAATAGCGGCTGTTACTAAATCACCAACACGCCTTGCATTCCTATCTTTTTCTCATCTTCTCCTCCTACTGTATGGTGCTTCTCCCTTCTCCACTTCGGTCCCCACAAACTGGTGTGAAGGATGGGAGCTGTGGTGGGGGGAGGGTGTTCAGATTTAAAGGATGCAGAAGAAGAAGACTCTTTATCTCCTCCCTGCAGAGCTGTATGCTGCTGATCAGAGAGAAATGGGAGAAAACAAACAGAGAGAGAGAGAGTTGGAGAGAGCAGATAATAAGTGTGCGTGTAGGATAAGTGCATATGTACTACTGTATGTGTATGTGGAAAAGACAGAGAGGGGGGAGATATTTATAGAAAATGTAATTGTAAAGCTTAAACAGCATGAATAATAATTAGATCCATGTATTTGGTATGTTTGCAGAGCGCTGAAGGCTCTCTGTTGAAAGTGTTGGAGGTGAAGTTATAGGACGAGTAATGGAGAGGTGTGATTCCAATGATGGAAAAGGGACAAAGATGTTAATGTCCCTCTGATCACCTTTCAAATTGAAAAGGGTCATGTGGATATGAGCATGCACGCTTATGTACTGACATACAACACGCGTGCTGCACACATTATGTGCACATACAGATGTACAATTTGAATCATAAACAGGTAGCCGGTGTGGTGTTGGCTCTGCATGCCAGTTATTATACATTTTGTGGATTGCAGAATAAAGATAATGATGCAGTCCTGTTAATGCTTTATTAAATGTATCATATGAAATTTAAATTAATTAAAACGTGCTTGATGTTGATGGTTAACGCTGGAAGAACAAACAGGATGAGGACATGTTTTAGGCAGCAGGTGTTTACTGTAAGAGGCTTTTCAGTTCACTTTAATTTAATTTTCTGAAACGCAACAACAATGTTGCGTCTTTGGTGTTATGCAGAATTATGGATCAAGTGCACAAATCCTGTTTGTGTTCATGCATAAACTGAACTGATTATTTAAAAAAGAATAAAAAGATACGCCGTAGTCTGAGTGCATGTTTAGTAGCATTTGTTCTTGTGGCAAATTAAACGGAATGAACACAATAAGTTCTTAATAAATAAAGACAGACAGTTGGTTACTGCAGGTTGGAGCTGAGGTCAATGGTTTCTGTTATTGATGATTATTACCTCAAGTGTCTGCTGCTGTTTCACCACATCTGTCCTGCTTCAATCAATGAAAGCCATTCCTCCAACACTGTCTCTACGCCTTCCATTAAGTAACCTAAAGTACAATCAAAGCTTTAATATAAATTGTTTTGGAAAAGGAGGTTGTGCTTCAACGATGGGATTCATGGTGGCGTGCTGAACTCAAAGTTCAATGAGTATATTAGAAGAAAAAAAACTGTGTAAAGGTTCATCCCAGAAGTCAAGGAGGATAAAATACATTTCACTTGTTTATTTGTCTCATTCACAATATAAATATACTTAAACATTTTGGCATAGAGCCTTCATCAAAGTGTTGTGAATATAAATTGCTTTTATATTCACAGGGAACTGTGTGAATATTAAAGTTATAGTTGTATATTCTGAACATCCATTTGGTAATGAGTGTACAAAGCTTTGAGTTTTCAGTGTTTCTAAAAACTAAAGCTGTTGCGTCATGAAGCCTCCGAGGATAGGTCTCCTATTCCTTTTCTTACAGACACTGACATTAATCTTCAAGAAGTGTTTTTTTTAAAGAACTCAACACCAATTTGAACCTTTTTGACAAGAAAGCGTAAGGCAAAACATTGCCAAAGGTTTGGTTTTATCTAGTTCGTTTTTTGTGAGGTTCATATGATAAGACTTGAAAAATGTGGAGGCCAAAACATATCATTAAATATTAGCCTCTTCTAAATAATACAAATGCAGCTGTACAACTTGCCTTCCCTGCTTAAATGTAACTTCATGCTCACCTCCGCTTATCCACAGTGAGAGAAAGTCAGTTGCTGATTAACATGAGACACCGATGATGCAAAGTCCAGTATACTGATGCTTTTCATAAAGGGATTATGTAGCATATGTATGTGTGTGTGTGTGTGTGTGTGTGTGCGTGCGTGTGTGTGTGCGTGTGTGTGTGTGTGTGTGTGTGTGTGGTAGCAGCTGCCCGATGATGCCCTCACGGATGTTTGCGTGCTCTGGTATACCTCCAGCATGCAATGGTTGAATCTCTCTGTGCCTCATTCTGATATTTGATTAACATACAGCACGCAAACCAAAGAGATGACCCACCTGGTAATTTAATTACACCTCATATGGTAAGGAGAGAGCAGACGTTGAATCGAAAAATAAAGACTTTGTAGCGAAGAGAGGAGAAACATGCTGCCTCTTATTATTTCATTTATTTATAAAAGAATACTGAATCTGTGAGCTTTGTTGATTCTGTTATGATGAGATAAATAACACCGGTCCTCACATCCGTGGGGCAGGGACAGGGACGACCAGCAGGACTGAGAGTGATCAGGGTGATGCAGGGCAGCTGGAGCGGCACATTGTTGTGTCAGTTCATTCCACTACATAACGGAGTATGGCTACACACTGACCCAGACCCAGTGAGGGAGAAGCAAACTGAACTTCATGAAGTGGGAGTCATCCCTGTTGGATTAGTCCTGCACCGTTTGTTATCGCGTTTGGTTCAGACGGCCATGAAAGTATTTACCTCCACACTCTACCGATAACTGAAGGAATCAAGCATACAAGGTAACTGCATGTTAATGATTTGCATTCACAATATGCCCCCAACTCGTATTCACTACATGCATCCCCGTGGCACAACATCATACACAATTCAGCAAACCATCATTTTTCTGAATGGCCAGGAGGCTGTCCAATCAGGCCTCAGTGAGTAACAGTGCATTTATCCATGTCTGTCTCCCATCTGTCATCATCATTAGCTCCACTAACAGGACAGGCATGTTAATGTGCTCTCTGCTGATCCCCAAACCTGAACCTTCACTTCCTCACTAACAAGCCCAACCATCAGGTATCAGCTGAAATGATGATGAATTACACCAAAGTCCTCCTCGCTGAAGGGATACTACTGAGATAACAAACATCTAAAATGGCATAATTACACGCTGAGAGGAACAATAATCACCAAATGTGCATATTGTTGGTAGGAATGAATATCACAGTGTGGGATTATTTGTGTGGAAGTGTGCATGTAGATTAGATTAGTCTTTCTTGGTTTGACTGCCAGAGACATTTGCTCCCACGTTAATACGGTTGAGCAGAAGTCAGAGTGGGAGTGTACGATTTGTGTAAATTAGAGTGACAGGGTGCCTCATCGCAGTAATCAGCAATTTGTATCAGCTGCACAATGTGGACTGAGTAGCTAGTGATAATCAGAGATATAAACTGTTGGAGTTACCAAAGGCTGGAAACAGATAAGCAGAGTCCAATTTTCAGTCTATTTGGCAGATTGTGTTGTGATTATTTCCCTGCCGAACACAGGAACAGATAGAGAACTTTCAATGAGAAAAACTGCATCATCATTTACTGCATGCCATTCATACAGGCAACAAATAAATAGAAAATCAAATGTTGTGATAGCAGCAAACACCACCATGACACTGGGGTCTCCTGCTGAGTTCGAAGCTGAACTCACAATGTGACAAAAGCATCGCCATGAGGCATTTTACCGATGAGGCGGGCATTAAGCTCGGCAGATAGTTTCAAATGATACAATTATATTTTTGTGTTTGCTGAGCTGTTAGGAGGAGAATGGCATCTCTCTGTGTGCAGGCAGGACGATGTGTCCTCCCTCCCCTCCGTGGGGGACAATTAAGAAACCGGACCTCCCAAGAGCACATCTCTCTCACTGCAAAAACAACCCCACCACCAAGAGATGTCACCTGAGGAAAGGGTGATTATTTGTTATCATGATGCAACAGTGAGCGCTGCAGTGAGGATGTGAGGCCATAACTTCATGGATACAAAATTATAAAAATGCAAAGCGAGGTAATTATAAGTCAGTCAGAAAAGACACATAGTACTTGTGAGGTTGAGAGCGCACACACACACACACACACACACACACACACACACACACACACACACACACACCATTGTTTTTACTCTTCATGCAGAACTTTGACTTTAATTGTTCAACACTTTGGGAAATACACAAATTTCCTTTCTTGCAGAGAGTTAGATGAGAGGATTGATAGCCCTTTCATATCTGTCTTAATAAGAAGCGGCATTCACCAGCCGGTTAGCTTAGCTTAGCATAAAGACTGGAAGCGGGGGGAAACACCTAGCCTGATGCAGTCCAAAGGTAATAAAATCCACCTAAATGCATAATAATAATAATAATAATAATAATTAGCTTTATAAAGCTAATTATTATTACTTGTTTGTTTAATTCAAAGAAAAACCAAAGTGAAAAAAACCTCATGTTGTGGTTTTACGTGTGGGTTATTTGTCACTTTGTTTCTTAATATGGAGTCTCACGCCAGGAAGTTACTATGCGCAGTCAAGAAATAGTCCGGCACAGAACATATAAGGTGTAATGTTGTGAGTTTTAGAGGTGCTAAAAGGTGGATTTTGATGTTTCCAATCTTTATACTAAGTTAAGCTAACTGGTTTGACCAGACTCACAATGCATCAAGTAATGTGGATGGTGGTTTCCAGAGTGTCATAGAACGAGTGTTTGGCCTCACACACAATCAAAGAGTAAAGGCTCACTACGCCCTCCCCTCTGCCAACCTGCAGCCACCACTCTTCATCATCAGGGTTTTTTTGAGAGAAGAAAAATGAATTCTGTGCAGACAAACGTGGATCACACACATGGAGGGAAAGTAAAGGAGCTCAGCGCTGTGATGAATCATTGTGTGTTGACAGGCCTCCATAAACAAATGCACTGAAGCGTAAAAAGCACTTCTACAAGCTCATATGAAAGTGCAGTACACATACCTGAGCAAACATACCCGTGTGTGTGTGTGTGTGTGTGTGTGTGTGTGTGTGTGTGTGTGTGTGTGCACATATTGAATGCCAACAACAAGTTGTCCCTGAAGCCTGATTTGTGCCCTCTGCCCCCACCTCTGCCTGAGCAATCCCTTTTATGGAGTCAATTCAATTCAGAAGTGAACAGAGGTCTATCGATGTGCCTTCATGCAAAGAGAGAGAGAGACACCAGTGTGTAGTAAACAACACGGGCAAAGAGCGTATCTATCAGCCATCGATTGCGATTGTTCGAACATAATGTAGAAGAGAAATAACAGTGGGTGAAGTCAGGAATCGGTCCCCGTGATTACAAGTGTTGAAACAAATTAATTAAATTTAACTAAAACCCAGTGTGGGCCATATGGGACTAACTGCCAAACTGTTGGAGAACATGCGTGACCCAACAGACACTCGGCAGCTTCACACACTGTTTTTGGCAGCTGTTCATTTAAAGCTTTGGCTCCATCGTGTTTTTAATTTGGACAGAATATGACACAATGAGCTCAAAGTGCAAGCTGCTGGCTGTAAATGGAGGCCAGGCGGGTTTTATCCACACCAGATTAACATTTTTGATTTTACAGGGAAATATGCAGACTTACACGCACTGTCAGCAGAAAGTCGACATCTCAGACTTTAAATGAAGCTTTGCTTCTTGTACAGTCGCTCATACCTTCCTTTTATATGTTTTTTCTTCCAAAGAATGTATCTATAAAGATGTAATTTACAGTGTGCGCATTAGAGTACTAACATGTCTGAATAACAAATTAACCTTGAGTGAACTCGGTATAAGACATTTGTCTGTGTCCACCCTGTCATACACAAATACTGCTTCATGTATTTGCATCGTGTTGTTTTGATTAAACAGTATTTGCATTTGTTCTTGTGCATGAGGTTGTGTTTGACCCACAGCACTGAGTTAGTACCCACAGCCTTCATCCTCATGTCATCTTTTAATAACATCAGGGGTTCAGAACCTGCATTGAAAGTTTTGCTCCAAACTGCTTTATCGGATGCATTTTTACATAAACTGGAGTTTGTTTTCCAGCAAAACAAACAGAAGTTCGTTTTTTTTATCATTCTGCTGTACGGGATCACGGCACAGTGTGATAATATGTCAGTTCAACTAAAGTCGAGAAAAGCTATTTACAATTATTATTATCATCATCATACTATTACATTTCATGAATGAAATTGGTGTTATGTGTGTGATTTTTAAGTTTAAAATTCATTCATTCAAAAATATATTTTAACAAATTAATAAAAAACATGAGTTTTTCGGCTCACTTAAACCTGTTATGCTCATATAATGTAAACGTAAGCAACCTTTTGAAATCTGTTCAAATCAAATGATTGGTATCGAGAAGTCATTGTTGTAGTAATATGGTCATTTGAACATTTAGGTCCTCGTCCAGTGTACCATACGGAAATAATACTGCACAGATACATGAAATAAAATGAATAGTCAACTAATAGTTTGTAAACTGTCAACCCTCAGCACGTTTAGTGTTAATACAGCTCATGATCTTAAGGCAGCTTCATAGCTCCTGTATGACAGAGTTTGTGTTTCATGATCGGCATTTCCCGCTGGTTCCTCTCTGCTCAGCTGACCGTCAGAAAAAGAGGAGAAGCGCCAGAGAAGAGAGTTGAACTGATTTGCATTTTAAGAAGACAAAACCAAAGACCATTGTGCTTTGGCAATAAATCTGAGACTATCGAGCATGATTTACATACTCAATCCATAAAACGAGCCATTAGAACAGGAACTAAACTGCAGTATTTCCAAGAATCGACAAGATTGACACTCCAATTCTGGCCGGGTGTCAGAGGTTAATTGGTTGCTGTTGTTTATGAGTGGAAAACACCTGGCGCAATGACAGATTTGTGACCCTAAATCCTTTTTTTTTCTCCTCCGACAACTTTTCTAATTTGTCCCTACGGACACCCGAGCTGTATCTACAACCTCATGAAGGACTAAAACCAAACGCCCTTACTGTAAATGAAAGTTGGATTAATTAATTCGTCCCCCCCCAAAGATTTTCCAACTGTGTATTCTCTTTCAGTAAGGTCTCGAGGATTAATATGAGAATATACATATTTATCACGTCAAACATTATCTGCAGCCGTCACATTTTATAAGCAGGAAAGCTTCTATCTTATTATTTCAAGTCAAGCCATCATACTTTGGTTGGATTACATCTTCACAGTTTTATTTTTACCTATCTTTAGTCCTCTTAGTCGTTTTTCATTTTTACATTTTTACATTTCTTCTTAAACTGCAGAAAATAGCTGAGCTTCATCTTAACCAGTAATTGTTCTGCAGAGCTCAGAAGGCTTTGTTTTGGGCTGTACATTTTAAAAGCCTCCTCAGCTATGACAGCAACTTCACCATTAAAATGTTTTTCATTTTTGTTCATATTCCTGTTTACTATCTGAATTGCAGTCATTTCTAATGTATTGTTTGTGTCTGTTGTTCCAGATGTGATATGGCCTATATCTCCTTTTCTAATTCAGAGATTGATTCGTCTTCTCTCTGATTTTGGATGATCCATCTTTCGCCTATGAAAGGGACAAAGAGGGTTTGTTGTCAGACAACAGCTGCAGGAGGAAAGCGAGCGACTCGTTTGCATCGCTGCGGAGTCGCTGTGACAGAGAACAGATGTTCTCGGTGATTGCTCAGTGGTGTGTTGATTTACTCTGTTCCTCGTCAGGTTGGAGCTGAAGCACTACTGTCATCCTCAACATTTATCCTGCACACAGACTCACTCTCCACTAGTCCAAAACCAAAAATATGATCTGTAAAATGTATTTCACTTTCACAACTCACTGTCCATTTCTGTTGATATATATCATATTATAATGTTTACAGACATTAAGCAGTAATGACTTGAGCTAAATGCTAACGTGCTTAAAACATCAGTGTTAAGTTGTTAAGCAGGTATAATGTTTACAATGTTCATCATCTAAGTGTATCGCATTAGGATGCTAATTTTGAAAAAAAAAACGTTCAAGAAAAGTTTGCTAATCAGCACTAAGCATAAATGTCATGATTTTGCTGGTATTTGAAATAAAGTGGACAAATATTTATTTGACCCTGTTTTGTTGAAGTGCAGAGCTGACGCAGCATCTGGCGGAGCATCTGCTTTGGCTGTAACATTATCATCGACTGACCAGATAAAATGAAGGTAAATATAATTACTGAAGTGATGAAGTTCAAACTGTTTGTCAGAGACAGGTTTGACCTGACAAACCAAACGAACATTTCTCAACCACAGTGTTTTTAGTTTTCCCTAGAGGCTAGCTGTTTTCCCCTTTTTCCAGTCTTTATGCTAAGCTAACCAGCTCTTGGCTATAACTTCATATTCATCAGACTAACTTGAGTGGTATCAATATTCTCCAACTCAAGAGACAAGAGAGTGCATAAGTGTATTTCCCCAAATGTCCAATTAACGGTTGACTCATGTCCCAAAATGAGGAACAAAATTTTAACTAGGCTGCCTGAAACCTGGATTTCACTTGAGACCTGCAACAAAAAGCTTAAACCTCTAACCCGTTAGAGTCGTGGAGCGATAAAGAAATTAATCGGCGGTCCAGAGCAGGCTTTGCAAAGCTGTGTTAAACACCTTGCAAATCCAATTATTAGGTTTCTAACCCCGACAGGATCGAGGAAACAATGAATAAAACCAGGAGCTTAATAGTACTTTTGTTGAGGATGTTTTGAGGAATGCTAATACTTTCTCTACTGTAACCCACTTTTTGTCTCTCACAGATTGACGATTGCAGTAACAAAGCGAGACTAACAAGCAAGACAGTTCTTGAAAAGAGATCACATTGAGACAACTGACTGACTGAGCTGAATCCCTCTGAGGAACACAACTCTCCTCCGAGCAGGTTTTCCGTCCCGTTGCCTTAATTTTGTTACATAACGAGAGTTTCACTTCTCCTGATCTGTCGACGTCTTTTCTCTGTAGACAGCAGAGCAAAGAGGCCAGTCTCCATTCAGCGTCAACATGACATTTATATCAGCCATAAAGGTGCTTTTTTTGTCATATTTATACTGGCATGTATGTGTTGCTGCCATGTAATCCACTGCTCACCTGAAGGTTATTATTGGCTTCCTTTTTTAACATATTTACCATGTGAACAGCTTTAATATGGTTTCTAATATTTGGTTTCTTTCTGTGTGAATAGATACAGGACTGACCTACTTGTACTGGAGTTCAGGACTCAGTTCACAAGTTCACCATCTGATTACTTCATCCACACAGATTGAACTGTATTCAGCACAGAGAGTGGGGACACAGAAGAATATTGCACTGAGGACAATTACATTCCTGGTACACAATACAACCCAATCACATGACTCAACCACACACACACACACACACACACACTTTCCTTTTTATCAAACGCTGACATTTTAAAGAGACTCCCTGTACACAATATCTATTTGCTTTCTCTTCCTGTTTTGAGGAAATAATCGAGTTGTATAAAACTGGCTGATTTATTTCGTTGTGGGGGCGGTTGGTGCCAGAAAAGAGAGGGATTTGTAAAATGTGACTTTTTTCTGATCTCATTTTCAATTGTAATCCACAAAATCAAAACGTCAGACACTCTGGAGGTATTAAACTTACAAATGAAAACCATTTGGTGAGTTTTGTGTGATACGGGTGTTTGTTAGGGGTTGACCCAAACAAATCTTTATCAGGACTGAACATCGGGGAGAACAACCAGAGAGTAATTTCTCTTTTGACCTACAAGGGTGAGACTTTACATTAGTTTTATGTTGCCATCCCGCCTTAAAACCAAGATGTATAAACAAAAACAACTATGTACTGTTATTAAATGCATATAAGTATCGCCAAAGTGTAGCTTGTTGGAGAAGCATTAATATCGACTGATGGCATGTCTTTTTGAATTGTTTTTTCCAGTTTACAAACTCAGTTTAACGCTGAGGATACTGGGCTATATAATGACTTATTTTGCAACTTTAGAGGCAGATTGTTACCTTTTGTTGTAAGTAGTTTATTTAAGCTCCTGGTTTTACACTGAAACTCAAACGAAGTGCTGCCTCAGAATCACTTCCATCTCAACAAACAACCTCTCATCAGTTTTTCCTGCGCAGGTACTGGAGGTAAAGGTTTGCTGCAGGACATTCTGCATATTCTTCTTCTTCTTATTCACAGATGCTGAGGAATCAAAACTGTATCAGCTCCATCGCCGTGTACCAATCATATCCATCAATGCCTGCATTACACAAAGTAAAGCAGCTGAGATATTGTGGTAAAAGACAGTTACAACGGTTATCTCACGTTAACAGATGCCACAGAATATAATCGCACTACTTCTTATTTCATAATCTTTGACAAGCACTCGAGTAGAGGCCGAATTCAGAGTCAAACTGAATGATGACCACCAAACGTATGAGTACATTAGCAAACACGAGGCTGTGCCAGCATACTGTACTCCTGCAGTCCCACCAAACAGGCTCCTATTTCTCACTGCAGCATCGAGCTCACCCTCAAACCTCCTGAAACCTCCTGAAACCTCCTGAAACCTTTACTTTGCTCAAATCTGTTCAAACCTGTTAGAACCCTAAAAAGAGTGGGGATGCATCTTATTGTACATCTGATTCTTACACATGTTCATGCATCTAAATATCCATACAAAGTCTTCACTCAGCACTATTAGTCATACAATCACAGAGATGCACAATCATCTTCCTGCACTCCCGAGCCTCTGAGGCACTAAACCACTGGACGAGTAAAGCCAAAGAAAATCTGACAACATGGAGCTGAACCTAAGAAACAAAGTCTCATATTTGCCTCACCAGTGCTCAGAATCTACGCATTGCTTTAAAATAGTGTTAATAGTTTTCATCCATCTATCAGTTTTGTTTTCTAGTGTGTAATTAACTTTTCAGCTGGAAAGCTGCTCGAAAACAGTAAACTTAGTTTTGTTTCTGAAACGGTATCTGAAGATATTGTCTGTTGAGTTAAACAGGAATACGAATTAAATCACAATATCTTTTCTCATTGGACTTCTTCTAAATAGGGAAACTAAAATATGAACAATTAATAGTATCCGCTCTTTATTTGACTCCAGCACATTGTGATGAATTTAAAGAAGGACATTTAGTCACTTCTGTATGGTTTCAAAAATATTTCAGCAACGGGAGGTTTTCTGTATTCTCTAAGAAGATACAAGAGATATTTCAGGTGTCTCAGGGAACAGAAAACCTGGACTTCAGTGTAAGAAAAAAAACTCCTCAGTTCAATTGTACTACAAACAGCATAAATCTATTGAAGCTAATTATAATTGTTTTACTCAAAAGCTCCTTAGTGTGGATTTATTTTCTTATATCTCTTAGTTTTATTCACTTTCAAATTTTTTTTATTGTCTTTGTGTAATTGTGCCATTTCTTCGTAACAGTGTTAAGTGCTTTGAGAGAAGCTATATGAAACATGTCCAGGCTTTAGTCCAACAAAACAGCATGCAGAGACACTACAAACTGGTCTCCAAACTGAAAGGAAGACAAACTGACCACGGCCACGTGGACTGGGCTGGTTTATGGAGGAACTGGCTAACGGGGAAGTGGGAACAGGTGAGCAGAAGATCTGGCCACGACAGGTGAAACTAATGAGGGCGGGAGAGACAATCAACAAAGACGGGAAAACACACAAAAGGCCAAGACAAAGGACGTAAACCCAGACAGGACACAAGAAGAGAGGGAAATGAAATCAGGAAACCCTAAACGTGAATGAACAACATGAACCGAGTAACAAAGAAACGGAAGACCTCAAATCCTCTAGAAACACATGTTCAAAAGATGCAACACAGTCCAGTTTTCACAGACGAAGTCAGAGGGCATTGAGCCAAACTGTGACAATTTAACAAACCTATGTGAGTGAAACCTTTCATGTAGTGTGAAGAGAGCTCAGGCCGGCCCTGTGGGAAGTCACACTTTAACAAATAAAATCTCCTTTTGCTCTGTGAAACAGACTTGAATTGAGCCGAAGTAAATCCTCTGACAGACTTGTGAGTTGCGTCTCATACAGAGTACATATCCTGAGGCCTGAGAGTTTCAATGTCCCTTTTCCTTCCTGAGAGGATTAGCGCACCCCACACCTTTTGTTTAGTTATTTAATTTAACATTGTATGTAATTATAGCCAGAACCTCCCTATGGTCAGAGATAATTCTCCAGCTTAGTTGTGAACTTCTGTCTCCAATGCGCAGTTACTAAAACTCATCTGACCAAGCAATGTTTCTTTAAGAGTTGCTCATACAGTATTAAACGCTTCTGTGCACGCAAGCCATCCTTTCAAATGTGGATAGAATGTTTCTCTCACTGGACACAAAAGAGAAATTAATTCTTTAACAGTAAGTCACGTTATTAGCTGCATGTAAAAAGACAAAGAAGATCCCCTCCGTCCTGGGATGAAATAATGTGTTTTAAAACATAACAGGCACTTCAGAGTAAAACTCCCGGGTCTTTGTGACGTGGCTTTCAACACAAACCATCTGTGATTGACAGGTTTGGTGCCGAGCGTTGGACTATTGTCTATTTAACCTCCCTAAAATCCTCAGTGAATTCAGTAACAGATGAGTTCTGCTGATCAAGCGCTGAAAGTAATTTGCATTTTCATGCACTGCAAGTTTGTATCATCAGACAATGTTGTCGCCGGCAGGTTGTCAAAAGCTTTGTATGTAGCACACTTAAATTTAGACTAATTTAGACTAATGACAGATGCTTTTGAGACTTTACTGGTGGAGTGAAGGTTTACCTTATTCAACATCACAGGTTAATGATGCATTGGTACGGTAGATACTATTGGCTGATTGTATTTCATCAAGGATATATCAGCGTATATGTAAATAAGAAATAGTCACTATCACAGAGGACTGACAAGTTTATTTTTCAGAAGCTTTTTTGGAAGAATTTTTTTTATTTATTAAAACAAAAAAGTAAGAAAGGCATTAGAAAATAAATGATCTTGAACAAATTGTGTGATATATAAATGAACCAACAATTTATGAAATAATTGAAGAAAGTATGAAAACTCATTATGAAATGTTATTTAATCCTTCATTCATAATAACTTAAATTTGATTGATATCAACTTTATGACATCTTATTTCACAATTCTCTTTTTCAAGTAAATCTTTATTTCAGTAAATGTCAATATTGGCCTTACATTTTCAGCATCACCCAGGCTCTAATCTTCACTTTTTAATTTATCTCATTTCCTCTCACCAAATACATGATGGGATAATCTTCAGCCATGACCATGATAAGTATAAGCACACAAAGAAATATGGAAGAGCTCCAAAAAACTTGATGACACGTGGCAGACGTGTCCTGATGACTGAGCAATTTTTTGTTACTTATCAGCCGACATACAAGCTGATACCGATGAATCTGAGGTAACCATAAATGAGCTAAAATGTATCAACAAAAATGTATCAGTCCAATCTGATAGTCTCTAATTCATTTTTTACCACATTTCATATTGTTTTCTATGGTTGTACATTTCGGTAGTATGCTAATCTGAAAGTAGACGCGGTAGGAAACCTTTTGTTTCCTCACTCGACGTGGTTTTAACGTGGAATAAGAATGCATGGAGTAAAAAGAGATGATCCCTGGTTGTAAAGCATCAATTTTGATCCTGACAATGTTATAGCAGTGCAATGCTAAATGAGTCCAGTACTCTTTTGATATCAGCATACAAAATTATTCAGTGACTAACTGCCGGAAAAAACAGTCAACGAGAATAAAGCGGACCGTGACGGCGATAGCTTGTAGCCCAGAGTCACAGCTCACTTAGTCTCGCTCCACATCTCCACATTTCCACAGCACTGTGTCAGCGCGGGAGAAAGGTCTGCCTGCACCCATTATCATTCTGCTTCAGGGGAAAAGACGCTGCGGCTTGTTTGTTTTGTTCCAATCACAATCATGTTGGGCGGCATGGAGCCCAGGACGCAGCAACGCTGCTCTTACAAAATAGGAACGTGTTCTGGTGGGGCATTTGCATATTGGGAGGCGAGCAACGACCATAAATGGTTAATTCCCCGCACAAGAAAACACCACAAACAGTGGGGGCATCTGTTGACTGTGTGAAATGGCTTTTATGAATATAAAAATACATGCATAATTTGCTTATCCATGCCCTCGAGGTGAAGCCTGCCTATATGCATGTGGCTCCTGCAGAAATTTAGCTCACTCAACTGCACTAGGATTGCATGAGCAAATGCAGCTTCTGCTGGATGATTTCAGAGTTCATGGTCCGAAGGAACTCAGTTAGTCCTCCTGTGAGCAGCTCATCCATAGGAACAAACTGCAGTACCTGACTGTGACGCCCAGACGGCACATTTTTACCCGAGTCATCCTCTCCTCTGAACAGCTGACCCATGCGGTTCTGGACGTCAGTAAGAACAGGGCGTAGTCGTGCAGCAGCTTCAGGGCAGAAACCAGCACACACGAGCACGGTCCCAACGACGCCAGAGGGGAGCGGACACCTGAACGTGACTGAGCGAAAACACGCATGCAGGCAGAGCACAACAGCTGCGGTGACTCGGGTGAAGGCAGAAAACACAGGCAGCAGCAGGGCATCCCCAGAGTTCAGTGTCTGTAGGGCGAACACAACACAACCTAAGAGTTGCTGCTGGTACAGCGGATCCCCATCGTGCAGCGTGATGCCGCCTCTTGGAGGAGCTGAAGGCTCTGCAGAAAATGTTAAGACTAAATCCCCCAGTTGGCTTTCACAGGCATCCCACAGTGAGCAGTTGCCAAACACCAAACACTGTCTCTGCTTTCTGTTCCCATCACGATCATCTGTGAAGATGCAAAGACCTGCAACGTCGGACAAGATGGAGGCCGCGCAAACCACATGGCAAGAGTCACAGGGAGGTGCGTGACTCCACTCTACTGCTGTGTCCGTCAGGGCTTCATTCAAGTGGTATAACAAGCCTCCATCACAGAACGCAGAGTTTCTGACAGCAGGCAGTGCAGCTCCGTCGATAACGTACCATGAATCCACATGACACTCGGACAGGGGTCCTTCCAGAACGCAGCCTGTCCCCGAGGCCTCGGTGCAGTGTCTCTGTACCCAGGCGGCATGGCAACCCCTCTTGATGCGCTCCCTCCAGCTCAGGGTCTGCAATTCCCTCCGCTCATTGAAGGAGCATGTTTGCTTCCTCTGTCCCAGAGGTCGGCCCGCTGAGACGCTGCAGCATGCGGGACTCACCGTGTTACGAGAGATCCATCGACTCCGAGGAAGGAAGCTCACCTACACACAGAGACACTTGATCATGTTCAGTTTTAGACTTTTTGAAAGCTTTTATTGCTTTCAACCCCACTGTCACATTGATAAAACATTATACTTCTATCACTGTATGAACCAAGCAATTAATATCTAAAAAGAACCAAATTAAAGCCACTTAGTTTTTAATCAGAGGTTTTCCATCTTCTGCAGAGCTGGAAAAGGGAACGGAGGGAAGGCTCTACAAGGGTTTAACACAAACTGGTGTACCTGCAGAGGATGGCTACTTCTGAACTTCTGGTATGTTCAGGTCTCATTTGTTTGGGTTCAGTTGTTGTCAAGTCTGTTCAGGTCAGGTACAAATCTTAAAACCCTTGAAGACTCTACACTGCTCTGCAGTTGTTCAGGCCACATTTCTCAATACATGTAGAAGGACTTCAAACTCAACTGAATTGAAGACTTAAAATTGACCCAAGAACCCTTCCACATATTTCAGCTTAATCTTAAAGCCAACGATGCGCAAAAAATCCTACCTGGAAGCGCTGAAGGTATTCCTGAGCTGTACCGTCCCTGATGTACTCGAGACGCTGCCTCTGCTCGGTGCTCATTCCTTCAGACAGTCGCAGGTTTTCTGTGATCGTCTCCACCTGCAGCGTGTGGAAGTACAAGCACACTTCTTCATGCCGTTTCAGAAACGACTCTGGGACAAGCGCGTTTGGGAAAAGGGCCTCTCGGTCAGCCAGATGTGGTCCGTAGTTGCGAATCAGTTTGGCGAGCAAAGGCCTCACAGTTTCCTTTGCGTTATAGTTCAGACACACAACGTAAACCTCAGAGTTGCCCGACTTGCTGGTGGCCGGTTTGAAGACGTTGACGGAGTGGAAACAGCAGGTCAGCAGGTAGAGTAGGCAGACGGAGGAGTGTTCATACAGGGTGAACATCTTCAGCACAAAGGAGCCGCCGGGGCTCAGGAGCAGCAGCGCAGCTGTGACTTCGCAGTAATGCAGAGACGCCACCAGCGCCTCCTGCTCATCCGGCTTCTCCTGACAGTCAAAACTACCATCTGCCGTCACCACATCAACTCTGCGCATGTTAGCCACAAACGCCTGCAGCTCCAGCAAATGCTTCTGGAGCATGATGTTGCCCGTGTTATCTGATCCAAAGAACCACCAGGGCAGTGTGTTCGCAATTAACCGATCGTCGGCAATCGTCGTGCCGCCGCCGTTAGCCTCGTGGTACGGGTTGAGCGTGTTGGCGGCCCAGCTCCAGTCACAGTAGCGCGTGGACTCGCTGGTTTTGATGTGGTGGTTCAGAGCGGTTATAAAAGCCCCTGGAGCTTCACACAGGTGGACCGTGTTCAGCTCTCCATTCAGAAGGGCCTCCTCTGGGAGAAGATTAAAGGTTCCCAGGATCTCAGAGAACTTGCACCAGGCCTGAGTGCAGATCTCCGCGTTGGCAGCAGAACGCACGGCGGCGATCACCTTCCCGGCTCGATTGGTGGAGTTGGTGTGCTGATGCCAGACCTGGACGTTCTTGTCACTGAGCTGGTTCTTGACCTCGTTCAGCGACGCCTTCAGGACCTGCAGCCCGCGGTGCTCCTCTGAGGAGTGGGTCAGTGTGGCGTTTGGGTCGGGGATGCACCACTCCCCATCCGAAGGTTTCACATATGTTCTAACTTTACTAAAAATACCTTCAATCTCAGTCAGTGTTTCGGGGTCAAACGCCACCGTGTTGTTGAAATGCTGCAGCTTGCTGACTTTCCTCCTGGCCCCACTGCCTGAGTTCATCCTCCACACCTGTTGAAGAACAAGAGGAGTTTGAAATACTGATTAAAACCTGCATTACTCACTTTGTGTTTTGATGTAATCCACCAGACTGTTCGGTGTTTATGTGACTAGCTTACATGGCAAAGGCAGTCAATCTTAAGAACAGCCAACAGAACATTTAACAGTGAATTATACATTACAGAGGCCCGGCTCTGCAACCCTCATTCTTCTCTACATGCATGAGTGGTGTTGAATTACTTATGTAGACTCATTATGATGTGGCACCCTCAGGCAACAGGGCAGATTGTAAATACTGGTGATTACCTCACCAGGCCAGAGCTTCACCCACAATATCAAGAGGTTTTCTACAACACCACCACAACACAGTCTCCTGTAATATATCTCATCAACACATGAATACTAGATAAAGGAAGTTAGATTAAAGGTTTTGTTGTTGTACTGTGGAAGCCACATATTCAGCTTTGTTGCAGTGTATCAGTGAGACTCAACCCTTGAAGGGACACTTAATTCCTGCAGTTTTGTTGGAAGGAGTTTGGATATACGTGGTTCAACGAGACAGATTAGTCGTGTTCGTTTCCCACAATGTGACTGAAACAGGACAGTCTGTGATGGTGAGACTGTTTACGAGACCATCACGGTGTCCTGAAAACTTTATTTTTAACTATTCATTTAAATATTGAGCAATTTCTAATTCATTACAAAAAATAATTTACAGTCAGAATCAAATTAAGCCCAGAGCTAATCCTCGGCTCATGTGCACATGATTTATATGACAACACTGGTCATTTCTTGATTAGTCTGCAGTGACTCAGTGATGTATGGCAATATGTGGCATATGGCGAGCACACTCATCAATTATTCCTCATCAATCATATTGTTAAGCACCACTTGTGTGTATTAAAAGGCATCTGCTTCTTGCTGTGTTCTTTCAGCTGCAGTTTACATAAACTAGCAAGAAAAGCAGCCTGATGTGACAGTTTAAGCATAAAAGAGATTTAGGATGGTGATAAAGAGACTTGAGATAAGTAGAGCTGAGTGATAATTAAGTAGGTCTTAATTAAGAATTCATCATCTCAGATGTGATTGTAAAGAAACTTCAGCTGTGGCAGCAGCTGTAGACGAGCTTCAAGTAAAAAAACATACATACCAATGAATACTAGTTAGCATTAGTTGCAGGCTTACCAGCTACAGTGGAATTATTGTATTCTGATTTAAAGTAATTTGCCAAACACTTATGGCACTTCATCCGTATAGTCTAATCAGCTAATATAAAAACATTATCAACATATTAATCCCAAAATAAGACATCAAGTTTTGCAAACAATAGGAGGCTTGAAATGAACAATTGGGGCAACAATAGGAACTGGACTGCTTTCAGTTTCCTATGAAGGATAATGTAACAGACTGTCTCATGTTTATCGTTCCGTGTTGGAGATATAATAATATGAATCTATGTCCAGATTCTGCTCACTAAATGTGAAACCAAATTAATGCTGTGTGGTATTCACAGATGAAACTAAGCTGCACGTGTGGTGGTGTCGGGACAGTGAGGAGACTCCTGAATGTTTCCTGAACACTGAAGCTGAATGGCTCCCCACAGGCTCGTGGCCGAGTTGAGTCTCCTAAAGTCCGCCGCGAGGGACTTTTGTGACTCTCTGTGTTGGATAAAGTCTCTCGGAGATAAACATCTGCCGTCTGTGGAGCTGTCGGCCCACAAGAGAGACACGAGGAAGCTGAAAGTTACTGAACACAAACTCACCGAACTGTGGTTGCTGTCAGGTAACGAAATCACGCGATCACGTGACTCCGAATAACACTGCGCATGCGCACAGCTGAGAGGGCGCGGCCTCTCTTAAAGGAATATGTCTGTTTTTTATTTGGTAAAAAACAAACATAGTATTTTTAAGTGAGTACATTTTTACGCTAATATTTCTGCACTCTCTTTCGTACTCTTCACTGTTATGTTGATGCGCATAATGTTGAATGGCCCATTACAGGAGAATATATATTATATAGTTGTGTCTTAATTATTGACACATTAATGTGCATCACTTTCATGTTACAACTAGTGAAGGTGGAGTTAATTGTAATTGATTTATTTTCTGCTGGGTAGAATGTGAATTTTCCCCCAGGGATCAATACATTTGTGTCTTAATTTAACATATTAAATCATAATTTATTTGTTAATGGTAATTTGTATTATCAATATTAATCTGCAAAGTAACTGAAGTTATCAAATAATGTAGTGGAGTACTATAAATGCAGTAAAACATTTGCATCTGAATGTTAGTGGAGTAGAAGTATAAAGTAGCAGAAGATGGAAATGATTAAATAAAGTACAAGTACCTCAAAATTGTACTGAGGTGCATTCCTTGAATAAATATACTTAGTTACTCGCCAATATTTCGAAGGAATTGTTATTCATGTTCCATTCATTTGTAAAATAAAATTTAAAAAAATGAAAGAAGATGAACAGAGCGGATAGGGTGTGAGAATTTGAACAGGACAGTTTAATGTATACTGTATTGCAATTTAATTCTTCCATCGTTTCAAATCTAAGATCAAAAACTGTTTCCAATCAGTAATAAATCTTTCGGATATCAGGGAGCATGAAGCTGCAACAATAAACAATACAGAACAATAAACCAAATGTAGCTAGTTATTTTGTGAACTACACTGAATGTTAATTCATCTCAGAATTCATTAGCACAGATTATTACTCTGTAGACTTCATCCTGATTCAGCACATACATGACTTAATACTTCATTAGTCTAATGATATGGTTATTTGGTATTTTTCAATAAATATATATATAAAGGTTGGCGTTGAACTATTCTAACTTTCATTTTATGGGGGAATTCAGAAGAATTTGAGTCTGTGTATGACCCTCTGGATTTGCTTGTGTGTGCATGTTTCCAGACAGATTATCCACAGTGAACTGATCTGTCATCATGTTATATAATTGTTAGACCTCTCAACAGTATGAGCTGATGAAAACTTGTTTTAATGCCATGTTTGAACGGGCTTTAAAAACTGCATTCACTTTCCTCCCCATCCAATATACTTCACATAGATCACCTATGCTGCTCAGGATAATTCAGACTTTAATAAGAAATATGTGGCTAAGTAAAAACAGGACACTCACAGAGGGAGTCTCATACATAAATAATGGACCTTTGGGATATCCAGGTGCAATTAGGATTTTAAAAAATGGTGGGTTTAAACATTTTGTCGTCCAATTTACTGCTCTAAAAGCGACACCTCTTGTAATATTAATGTGTGCTTTGTGAAGATATCCTTCTATTTATATCCTAATGCTCCTACAGTACTGTCCAAATGCAGGTTGAGGAATGGTTTGAAGAGGTTTGGGGGAAAATAAATAGCACACAATCAAAACTTTTGTTTGCATACTAACTGCTAAACAGGATTGAAATGATCTATTTAGTACTTTTCTGCAGCTCTATCAACGAGGGCTGACTTTAAGATTCGTTTGGGAAAAAATTTAAAAAAGAGAAGAAGAAAAAACATGCCCTCAGGGACAAGGAAAGCTCTGAGTGTACAGTATTCAAATCAAATGCAACAGCATATACTGTATATCACAATTGATATGAAAGGGATTGGAGGTTTTAAAGGTTGTATGTGACTATGAAAAGAATTAAATGTGCTCTGCAAATGGGAAGAGAGGCCAACAGCATCCGTACTCGATGTGGTATATTATTCCTAAAGGGCAGCCACTTCCAGCCAGTTCCCTCCAGCATTCAGTTCACTCGGGTCTCAACTAACAAACCAACTGTGTGACTCGGCCATGACGCTGCACTTTAAGTGTCCTACTGAACAACTAGCTGCAAAGCTGTAAGACATAGAGTTAAATAACTAACTCAAACATTTATCTTCACTTTAGACGGTAGGCTGTTGCATTTTCCATATTGTAGATTTGGAAACCTCTTCTGCCTTTTTTTTTTTATTGTTATGGACAAAATCAACTTTGTGACTCAACTGACAAACACCTGTGATTCCCAGGATTTGGTTATTCACTCTCTTGATCGAATCAGAATCAGAATCAGAATCGGAATCAGAATCAGAATCAGACTCAGAATCAGACTCAGAATCAGAATCAGAATCAGACTCAGAATCAGACTCAGAATCAGACTCAGACTCAGAATCAGACTCAGAATCAGACTCAGAATCAGAATCAGACTCAGAATCAGACTCCGAATCAGAATCAGACTCAGAATCAGAATCAGAATCAGAATCAGACTCAGAATCAGAATCAGAATCAGAATCAGAATCAGAATCAGACTCAGAATCAGAATCAGAATCAGAAACTGTTTATTGCCAAGTACGTTGAACATACAAGGAATGTGGCCTGGTGAAAGGTGCATAATAGTAAACAAAAACATGAGACATAATTTAAAAATAGAAAAATATTCAAATTTACAATAAAAGCATGGTAAACAAATAACAGTACTTTAAAAGAAGTGTATTTTCAAAGTGGCAAGTGGATTATAATAGAAAAAAAGATGTGCAAGAGTGAGGAACGCTGACAATCTTTTTCTGGGGATGTAAGTTTCAGAGTCAGTGGGGATCCCGGGGTTTATTTATGAACCCAACTGCAAATGGGAAGAAACAGTTTTTGTGGCGTGAGGTCTTGGTCCTGATGGAACGCAGCCTCCTGTCAGAGGGAAGGGACTTAAACACCTTGTGACCAGGGGGAGAGCGGTCGGCTACAATCTTTCTTGCCCGCTTCAGAGTCCTGGAGGCGAACAAGTCTTGGAGGGACGACAGATTGTCGCCAATCACCCTCTCAGCAGAGCGAATGACACGCTGCAGCCTGCGCTTGTCCTTGGCAGTGGCTGCAGCGTACCAGACGCTGATGGAAGAGCAGAGGATGGACTCAATGATGGCGGTGTAGAAATGCATCATCATTGTCTTTGGCAGGTTGAACTTCTTCAGCTGCCTCAGGAAGAACATCCTCTGCTGAGCCTTCCTGGTTATAGAGCTGGTGTTCAGAATCCCACTTGAGGTCCTGGGTTATGGTGCAGCCCAGGAAGCGGAAATTATCCTGCTAGTCTTTTTATTTATAGAAATCAGCAGAAGTTCAGGACAGGATTAAGGACAATGCTGACAAGACTGTCTCAGTTTTAACTGGTATCTTCTATATGGACTCATCTGTTGAGATCCTCTGCCTTATAGATACATCACTTCTTATAAATGATTACAATTATTACAAACATTTGAAAACACAGTGATTACAATAAAGGGGACACTAGTCACTGTGGTCCCTACTTCATGTTTTTTTGTCAGGAAGTTGTTGTTTTTTTACCAAAAAGATGTGAATGCTGCAGTCATCACTGTAATTGGATGGAGAGATAAAGGAAAGTGGGCGAATGAAGCACAATTGTTTTGCCTGGGTTCAGACCTTTGAATACGCCCACTCCACCGAGTTTGAGTTTGAGTTTAAGTTGTCTGATATCAGGGAAGCCCAACTGCACATGACAGGGAGAATACATTTATCATGCAGTCTTACTGCTGCTTTCTATTCTTCGTTGTTATTCATAGTCACGTGTGTAAACACAAGGATATGATCAATTCTGAATCATGTGTTTTGCTGTACATATACATACATCATATCTAACTTCCGAAGCAAATCTAATTAGTCAAGTTTGTGGGGCTTTGTAGACTTGAACATTTTCAATTTCAAGTGGCATCAGTGCATTCTCACAGTGTGTTTGTTTACCTCTCCGGTTTGAGAGACATTATTTTGAAAAGAAACCTATCAGACTGTGTCAAATTAAAAGGATTATTGCAAATTAGTATTCACAGAAATATGCACATTCCAATTTCAGCTTAACTAAACTTCTGTTATATTCATTTTCAAATTGTGCTAATCTAATTGGATATGACCAGAGATTGTTAAATACATTTGCAGTAGTCTATGAAGTTATCTTCTTCAGCATTCAATTCAATGTAATTTTCGTCATTATGGTTTATTTGCACACAATAATTTGTCTATAAATTCAACAAAAAAGCCATTTAGCACTGTTAAAACATATCGAGGCATTAGTGTGCTTCTAGTATTATAAACAAAATTTTGTATTATCCTGATCTGCTGCACTCACACAAGGTGACAGAGGCCTCTCCTTCACCTGAGCTCATTGCCACTGCAGCGATTATCCCGCAGAGTTCAGCTCCGAGGTCAAAGATTTGCTGTCACCACTTCAATAAAGGCCTGAGTAGCAAAATGATGGACGCATGTTATCTCCATCACAATGATCTCAGCCTGCCGGACATAACCTTGAAAGAAAACAAGGTCATACAGAATACTTGCATACAGCCATGGCATGCATACAATACACCGTTAGACGCACACACAGTGATACAGTAACATCCCTCTTTTCTTTTGGTCATAAAACCGCAGGCAATCTGCAAATTAAACAGGAGCTTAATAGCTTTTTTTCCATTCTGAATACAAAAGGCATTCAGATTACAATCGGTATGACAGTGACTGCGAGAGACTACACACACGCGTAGACACGCACACAGAATCATTCAGGACTCTTGCTGACGCTCTTATCAGAAACAATTAACATTTAAAAGGAACGTTGCTACAAATTGCCATTTCATTAATTAGGACTTTGAGAAGCCTATAGGCCCTGCATTACAGCAATCTTTCAAAAACAAAGTAGCTACAGGGGACAACATAATAATGAGGACTGGAAATAATTTTTCACAGGCAGAGGAAAATGAAAAGATAATGTAATGCAGAGGATAATGAATGACTTTCAGCCATACTAGTGGATACGGCTTTAGGGATGGCCGTGTTGGCTGGTCGGTTGGTCCACCTCTTTGGTCCAGACTGAAATATCTTAACAATTATTAGATAGATTGAAATTTCGTTCAGATTGACATTCATGTTCCCGTCAGGCTGAAATGTAATAACTTACTGATCTTCCCTTTAGAGTCATCAGGTCAATGTTTCAATTTGTTTTCTGTTATTCTTCAACCTGTCTTCCCCTCAGCCTCAACTGTACTTCTTGTTTTGTGCTAATAGCAAATCACATTACGTTTGTAGCTGACGCTTTTATCCACAGCAGCTTACAATAAGTGCATTCAACCATAGATACAACACAACATTTGGAGGAACATGCAAAGGTTCACATTCTAACACGCTAGATTTTGCTTAGTAAACATTATACCTGCTAAATATCAGCATGTTAGCATTGTCATTGTGTGTGTGTTAGCATGCTAATGCTAGCTCAAGTCACCACTGTAAGTTCAGCCTCACAGAATTACTAGCATATCTGTAGACTACTGGCTGTAAACTATTTTAGAATTTTTTTTATTTTCATTTTTGGTGTGACAAGAAGCAATAATTGATGTGAAGTCATACCGTAGCTAGGTAGCCCATTCTTAAATTTTTGGAGGCATAAAAGTCTGAAACAGTGCTAAGCTCTTGGTATCCTCGTGTATGTTAGTTGTATTTCCCAGGACTGCTGAGTTGCCTTTGAAAGAGAGTGCAGCTGTAGGATTCAAGAAGGAGTTTGTGTGATTTTCAAGGATTTTCTTTTTCCTGCATTTAGTGGATTTAGTCATTTGGCCAGCAGGTTGAAATATAATCCCATGAGCTAAACACAAGTAGAGTATCACAGTTTGAGGTTTTTCCCTAAGGACATTAATGCTGCACGGGATGACAGATATATAAAGCAAGCTGAGGCATTTATCAGTATAGTTGCTGTGTGTTTCTAGACAGTCAGGAAACACACAGCAACTACAGTTCTTATTTTGTGTGTGTTCAGATAGATAAGTTGGCCCCTATGTGAAGTTAGCACGGCTGATATGTTGCTTTCACCACACCCCTCCAGGCACAGATACAGCACCCATTTTCTAGATTTACTGTAAATCGTTACTCACTCATACACTAACACACATGTGTGAGCATGTGCACGCTCACAGAGTGTGTGCCATAACTCCTTTAAGCTGGAAGCCAATAAACAATAAACAATGATATTCAGCAGACCTCAGCCATCAATCTGTGCTCAACGAAAGCTTCAGATGTAAATCACTCGTATGATTTAGGCGATGTAGAGGTCAGAGGAGAGGAAGGGACTAGAGAAATGCAGAGGAAGGATAACAATTATGTTCTTGAAAGAAAAAAATCTTTATACTATTGATGCATGTTATAATCTGGTAAATGTAAACAAGCATTTCAAGGGCACACAATCCATCTGTGTACATTAAAGAGGAACAATGCCTTGCCTGATAAAACTGTAGGACTCTATTGGAAAAAAGATCCCCATACCATGATAATAATAATAAGAACTATTTTTTTTCTCTTATCTGTGTCTCCAACACGCAATGGCATACATATATGAATGAATGACTATGCAGATAAATAAATAATTCTTCTGCAGTACAATACTGCCCCCTGGCAGGATTTTGCAAGCACAATGAAGACTCAAAGAGGAAATACTTTGTTAATGTTCATCTAATATACTAAAAGTATATTATTGGTATACCAAATTAAATAATAAAACAAATACTCAAACAATATTTTTCTACACATACCTAACAATGGAATGTTTAACTTTGCATTCTTGTCTTTGAAATTATATTATTGTCCATTTAAATCCAATATTTATGCATCATACACAGAAATATTCTTACAGAGTAGATATATTTTATATCCAGGTCATGGAGGACCTTGATAAGGATCATATATACAACTGAAAACCACCGTTACAAATTCAACTTTCAGTTGTGCAAAAAACGCTGTGAAGTCACAGTGAAGCAGCTGCTGCAGATAGTGTAGTGGTGAAAACGGTGGGAAAATCATAATTTGTTGCAAAGCTCCATGATAGCGATGGTGGTGCTCTGTCCGAAGATGAAGGCTCCAACTACAATGGTTATGACTCCCCAAACGGATAAAGTCACCCTGCAAAGAAGAACAAGAGACATCAAGAGAAAGAAGTATTTTAACACCAAGTTGTTCGACAACATTGTGAATCTTCTTCCTCGCAGTGATTAATATTCATTAATAAACTTTTTTTTTCAAACATCTTCATGTTAAAATGGATCTAATGGATATCGATACCCATAGAGGCCTTTCCGACCTTCCAGCCATTTCTATTCTACAAAATGAGAGACACTTTCTTATTCGTTGTCTTTCTTTCCTGGGACACAATACGGTCCAAACTCTAAAAGAAGGACTTTGTGAACTTGAATGGTGATGACTGATTGGAGCAGATTGTTGCCGACTGATAACTTTATGAAACTTGCTGAAATTCAAATTTGAAAACGTAATTCGGTACAAATTATAGAGAAAATATAAAGTCTTCATTTAAACCCAAGAAAATATAAAATAATTATTCATTAATTATCTTAAAATGTATTTTCCATATATTTTGAATTGTGTGTTTGCCTGTAAACTAATTTACATTCTTGCATTTTCAGCTGAGTCGTCTGTGAAGTGACTAAAAGACTCTCTAGGTTTTGATAGCAGTTGGAATTAATTAATTAATTGGAAGTGTCTCAGTTAAACACCATTTATTTTTTTATTACATTATACTTTCCAGGAATTTACTTGGAAATTACTAGAAAATAAATCCTGAAAGTTATGGACCTTGAAATAAAATAATTATCATAATAATCTCATGCACATATCCTCACTGAGTCCTCACTCACCTGACTCTTGGAGTGACAGATTCATTTTGCATAGTGAACACTAAGCAGAGACCTGTAACACACAAACCAAACTTTACTTGCATAGCACCTTCCATACAAGTGAGTCCAACTCAAAGTGATTTACAAGAGACTAATAATAAGATATAACAAATATAAACTCTATATAAATATAAAGCCATGCATTACACATCATGTCATTACAAACAGAGATACATACACATATACATATGTTAAGGTTGTTTACATACCAGGAAAAATAAAGATGAAGAAGGCGCTGATTCCTCCGATAACACTGATGACCTCCCCCATGTCGGGGACGAACATGGCGATGAGAAGAGTGATGGTGATCCAGATCACAGTGAGAACTACTCTGCAGCGACTCTCAAACTTATGAGTGACGATTCCCTGACGATTTCTCTGAATACGCAGCATCAGGTTCAGGATGACAGACCTGTGATACACACACACACACACACACACACACACACACACACACACACACACACACACACACACAGAGAGAGAGAGAGAAACAACATGTTAAGTGTTAGAACACACAAAAACTTGCACAATACAAAACAAACCAACTCGGGTGTCGCTCACCTCCCCAGAAGAAGAATAATAGGATAGATGGTGATGATTGATATTCCAAAAAGTAGTCTGGAGATGATCATGACCACATCATTTCCTGGATATGACATCAAAATATCGGAGGCAACCGCTCGTCCAAACGTCATGAAGCCGTACACACCTGGAGGTGAGAGAGAGCGCGCATGTGATTCGCAGCGTTCAGGTGAGCACATGATGCACAGAGGTCGACACCTTAGAGTTGAACTCACCGGTTAGAGTGTAGATGAGTAAACAGAAAACCATGGAGACCACAGAGATGACCACCCAGTGGAAGAGGTTCTGGTTCTCCATGCTGCTGTAGATTGCAATACAGGCTTCATGGCACTGCAAACACACACACACACACACACACACACACACACACACACACACACACACACACACACACTCTGATTACTACGGTCAGTTTGGGGGACTTTTTTCTATTAAGTCATCCAGAGTCATGGCTGCTTTCTAGTAGTTTTTAAAGAGTATCTTGAACATTGAGTTACTTAGTTAGCATACCTCCATACGTGGATATACATTATATGGGATCCATTTATTGACATCTGCTACTACTGTTCCCAAAATATGAATATTTGTATTGCTATGGCTGTACATGCTACAGTAAATATTTGTGTATGTAAACAGGAGTTGGGCAAACTTTTATTTTGGTCGTACTTAGTTAATTGTTAATCATCGTTAATCATTTGACTGTTATCTAGCATGAAAATGAAAAGCAAAAAATATATAATAAGCACATTTTGAAAGGTATGCAAGGCCACAAGTAATAGCCTTGTGGCTAGCAATAATAGCAATCCAAAATATTAGCTAAAATGTGGAATGCAAAGAAATGTGTCTTGCATCCATTTCTCCGTTAAGCATTAACATTCATTGCTCAGATATTTTATAATCAGAAAGATCATGTGCAAAGACCTCCGATGATGCGGGCATTCGGACAAAAGCACTACATGAAACTAAAATAATTTCCTCAAGCTCCACATGCTCATCTGTTATTGTTGGTTGGATTGTGCTCCTACATTTCTTTGTGCTTTCTTATTCGGACGATATCAAATTCATATTGAACCACTTTAATGCCAAATGTCAAACTGACTTAAAGCCTGAAGTCGATCCTACCTGGAAGCCAAAGCAGATGGTCGGCACGACGCTGAACATTGAAGCCCACGAACTCACACTGAAAAAACAAACACGCACATTAACAGATGCAAACAATTCAACAGCTGTATAAAATGAGAAGCCAATGATAAACACACAACCACAAATGCACCCATTAAAAATAGTGTTACTGACCCCTGGCTGTGCTCTGGAGTAATTATCGCTGTGTGGCTCTCCATCATGTAATATTTAACAATCACTGCCACACACAGATACGTAGCAGCCAGCGTTCCCAACACACTGACGAGGAGAAAGCCGTTAGAAAACCATTTATAATATACACTTAACACTTTAATAACAGACTTATTTTAACATACTCTTATATTGTTTTGTTTTTTATCATATGCTATTGTAAATGTTCATATTTTCATTTTTAAATGATGTCTGGACCTATTGCACTGTGTTTATTGTTATGCACCAACCACCAAGCCAAATTCCTTGTATGTGCATATACGTACTTTGTAAATAAACTGATTCTGATTCTGATTAAATCCCATAAAGATGAACACTTGACTGGATGTCATTGTGACCACAGATACCTCGTGTATTTCTGGATCCCGATTTCCTTTGGGATGGACAGGGGTAAGATGATGAAGAGGCACATGATGAAGAGGGCAAAGCGTTGGTCGGAGTACCAGTGATAAGGCATCTCTCCCTCACTGGACCCAGTCACCGTCTCATATAAAGAAATACTCACTGGAAGAAGAACAAGTCAGAGTCAAAATTAAAGTCTATTTATCTGCTGCAACTTGCAGACATAACAATAGTAGCAATAAAATAAATGTCTGCATGCTCACAGAATCATTTGCAGATTCTTTACAGATTTCTGTCTCCTGCTTAAAAGTCTGGTTTATGTTGTTTAAATGGCTGCAACATGAATGCATGAACGTTGAGGGATGAACATAAAGAATAATGAAAATAACAATTCACGCGTTCGTGTTTAAATCTCACTAGAGTTAAATTCTCCATCTGCACTGTGCTCCGTGCAGAATCTCTGATCATTGATGGATTTTTTTGGAGGCGGTGTGTTTGTAAATCCAATCAAGTGCTCTGTTTAAAATTGGAACAGAGCAAAAACATTAAAGGGATTTTAAGCGTTTGAGATGGACAAAACGACGAAGGGAAAAATGAAAAAAGGGAAGCATTACTGCTGCCAGTCACATGTTTTCACCCTAATACTAGCTAGAATGAAAATTAAAGTGCGGATGACTTGTGGTCTGAGAGATTAATTTTTTGATATGGAAATGGCTGTTAAATTGATCACAAACTCCTAATAACATGAAAACATGAAAACATTGTGCTGCAATACAGGCACAAATATATATCTTTAACTTCTCAACATATTGTAATCACTTATTCCTTGTTTGTGTTATGTACTTGTATTCTCTGTTTTATATTGTAACAATATGTACATAATAAAAAAGATTTCTTTACATAGTTCTTTATTTACATTTTATGTAGTCTTGTATTTCTATTTTTTCTTATATTTCTTCAGGCTTATATATAAGAGAAACTGTAATGTTCAAAAGTATTTCTGATTCTGAATTACAATTAAACAGGTGATAGCGTTTAGTGTGTTCAAAGGTTTAGTGACAATGGCTCTAGTTAAGAGATGGAGAAACAAGTCTTTGATGGTGTTATACGGAATAGCACATTAAGTGATGAACTGGTTTGGATAAGATGTCAACGTCTTCTGCAAACCTTCAAATAAACCCTTGTCCCATGTTTTCCCGGCCTCCCAGACCAGGATTTCTGACGGGTTTATTAGACCTTTTTAATACCACACAGAATGTAATTCACTGTAATACCTGTTTAATGGTTATATCTGAAAGTATAATGGAAAACCAGACAGGACAATATGGCCCAGAATTATTCATTATCATAAGCATCCGATACAATAAATCCGAAAGATATTATTAATCACTTTAATGCAAAATGACACAGATGAGCTGCATAACATTGATGGATAAACTCACCAATTAAAAATAACTAAGAACCTTAGTTCAATTAATAATTTTCCACCTTTGACACTACCTACATAGTGAAAATAATATACCGTCATTCAGGCCTTACATTTCTCCAGCTGGTCCTGAACCACCACCAGGAAGGCGACACATATCATGAAGAGGTTGAAGCAGAAACAGACTTCACAGAGTTGACCCACAGCTCCTCCACACACCTCCCTCACCACGTCCTGATACGTCTTCTGTCTGCTGACCGATGAGGCGTAGCCCAGGATGACCAAACCACTGATGAGGAAGACCAGCGAAACCTGCAGGACACACACCGTGAAAGCATCATTAGACAACGGGCCCCATAAAGATTATTCTAATGTCTAATGTCGGTTCCCTTAATTGTTTTACTTTGAATGTAGACCAACTGTTTGTAGATGTAGCATTACGGGAACATAAACAGGAAAAGGACTCAAATTGAGATCAAGAGCCATCAGAGGCTCATTCTAGGAGCCCCGGACCTCTTGAGCCCCTCGGCCTGTTCCTGGAAAATCAGAATGCAAATCCATCCATGACACACACACACATGTGTTGCTGCAGTGCAATGACAGTTCAGGTCCTCACCTAAACTGGAAGCTTCATTAGAGCTCACCTGTGAAAAGATGTGCCTCTTTCACACCAGGGAGAGACAGAGGGGTGGCGAGTCTCTACATACACAGTCTGCAGGCTAACAACCAAACTAACCAAACTAACCCCCATAACGTTTTTTGACGGCCAGATATATAAAAATACAGGTCAATACAATGGAGGCACTTGCTGTTCAACGCTCCTAATAGCCCCATGGACGTGTAGGCCTGTTCACGCCTTTAATGAGCACATCGTTGTAAACAGAGCACTAACAGCTGGTGGTGCATGTTGCAGGTGTTTGGTCCTCACCAACTCCACACTGACGGCGCTGGTCACTCCCCCCGCCTTCTGGAAAGCCCAGGGGAAGTTGAGCAGTCCGGCTCCGAGCGCAGACTTCAGCATGATGAACACCGCGCCGAAGGAGCCGAGCCGCGGGGGGTCCGCGTGGGACGCAGACCGGGCCAGCAGGCTGATACTCTCCCGGGCCAGTTCCTCCATGATCCTGGACCAGGCTCCGAGACTCAGACCGGGAGGAGACGCTGTAACTGATGCTCTTCAAGAAGGACTTTCAACAACTCTTCCAAAGTAGTCCAGGTGTTAGGTTCATCCTCTGAGTCTCTTAGTAGACCTGGTGAGTGGGAGACCAAGCAAATATATAGCCTGCACCCACGCGCACACACGACTCACGTGGTCTAATTGGACATTTTGACCATTAAACATTTCACTCTGAGGTGACAAATGTGTCACTAAAGTGTGTATGTTTGCGTGTGTTCTCTCTCTCTCTCTCTCTCTCTCTCTCTCTCTCCCTCTCTCTCTCTCTCTCTCTCCCCTCTCTCTCCCTCTCTCTCTCTCTCTCTCTCTCCTTCTCTCCCTCTCTCTCTCCCTCTCTCTCTCTCTCCCCTCTCTCTCTCTCTCTCTTTCTCCCTTTCTCTCCTCTCTCTCTCTCCCCTCTCTCTCTCTCTCTCTCTCTCTCTCTCTCTCTCTCTTTCTCCCTTTCTCTCCTCTCCCTCTCCCTTCTCTCTCTCTCTCTCTCCCTCTCTCTCTCTCTCTCTCTCTTTTCCTTTCTCTCTCCCTCTCCCTCTCTCTCTCCCTCTCTCTCTCTCTCTCTTCTCCCTCTCTCTCCCTCTCTCCCTCTCTCTCTCTTTTCTCCCTTTCTCCCTCTCCCTCCCTCTCTGCTCCCTCTCTCTCCCTCCCTCTCTCTCTCTCTCTCTCTCTACTTCTGTCTCCCTCTCCCTCTCTCTCTCTCCCTCCCTCTCTCCTTCTCTCCCTCCCTCTCTCTCTCTCTCTCTCTCTCTCTCTCTCTCTCCCTCTCTCTCTCTCGCTCTCTCTCTCTCTCTCTCTCTCTCTCCCTCCCTCCCTCCCTCCCTCCCTCTCTCTTTCTCTCTCTGTCTCTCTCTCTCTCTCTCTCTCTCTCGGTCTGTCTGTCTGTGTGAAGAAGTGGGTCACTGCTTAAGATAAGATATTAAGATGGTGCACAAAAGTGGATCTTCCAAACTATAACAGAACATTATAAAAACACAAAGTAAGAAATAATTCAAGTAATGAGTGTTGTCAACATGGCTGGATTAACCTTTGTAGGTGCTCCAGGGGCAGAAGTGCAACCATTGTTTACTTTTCATTTATTTCTTCTATATTTCATATTTATTTAATGTATTTACGGAATCATATTTGTAGAGTCGGTGTGCATTGCAGCATACAATGCTGTAGCATTAGTTAGTGTGCTAGTAAAATGGGGTCCTACACATGGATTGGATAGTACAATCTGCTACACATGGAATTCATAATCTCAGCCATGTTTCATGCTACACACCATCTGTTAGAGAGCATTGGTCAAAATCCGTCAACATTGTTCTAAAATCTCATTGACAGGAGTAATCTTTCTGAAGAAAAAATTACTTTTGCTTGTATCTTGAGCATTTCAACAGCTGGGCGCAGAATGTGAGGCAACTTTAAAATATTTCATGGTGATGTTGCAGATTTATTCAAGTGAAATGCAGGACGAAGAGAGATTAGAGTGAGCAGGCGCACCAAGGTGTTCTGGGGACAATTCAAAGACCTAGTTAGTTTTTCCTCCAGGCTGTTTTCAGAAATATCTCAGGATTTCACTTTTAGAAAGCCGTATGAATTTTTAATGAAGTTACCCAAGATAATGATGTTGATGGATGGAGATTTAAAGGATATAAGACTTGACAGCACGTTCTTATTCCCACAGCGTCAAATACCAACGATTTGTCACAGCCCTCGGCCTGATGCCGACAAAGCACCCTTTAGTGTCTGTGTCAGATGTTCTTGCCTTTCAAGTAACTACAATATAAACACATCCATGTCATTATTAGACACACAGAGAAAATGCTCTGGGAGTGTGATGTCGTAGCGTAATCTCTGAAAAAAACACAAAGGGTGGAGATGGAGGTAGATGGATCAAACAAACACCCACCTGAGTGGTGCTGTTGTTGCCTGAACCTAAGCGAGTGCAGTAGGTCTGACGAAGCGTCAGCATGGGACAAGTTGGACGCGTTGGACCTGACAGAAAGTGAATCCAGAGCAACGTCTACAATTAGCTTTTTTGGGAAAACTAAATAAAATCTGTATAAAAACAACAAGTTAGTCTGGTAGAGTGAAATGCAGCGATATAGAGGCCTAGAACCCTTAACTCATCTTCATTAGTTCGTTGTCTTGAATTACATTTTTTCAGATGTATGCAGGTGTTTACAACTCTACAGGCACACTGCCTTTATATTCCTACTCAAACTACTGTAACACCTTCATATTTGTTCCTATTTCATGTGTAAAAATCCATCCTGGTCGATATATTCAGAGAAGCTCTGACTGAATCAGACAGCAACAGATTTGAAATCCCCTCTCTGCCCATGGTGTCCTGCCACGGTTTGTCGTCATGACCAAATCAGGGTTATAATCTGGCTTTTAAACACGTAGCCTGTCAGTAAACAGTAGACACGGCCAGAGACTTTTTGACACACAGTCTAATTTCAGATTGAAAATGTAATCAGGTATGTTGTACAAATTGTGTGCAAACCGCATCTGGAATCAACTGTGAAATCTATGAAACAGCACTATTTAAATCAGCCATTAAACCTGTGAACTTTGGGTTACAGAGGCTGCATGGTGGCATTTAATCAGTGTAACACATGAATCTTTAAGCAGAATATAAAGCAGGACGTCCACCCGAGGTTTCAGAGGTTTCAGTGATCGCTGCAATAACTTCTTAAATTCAGCATGCTGCAATAATTAAGTTATCACCTCCGACCTTTAGATGTCATACCTGCTCCCTTCATGTTCAAGTCTTGGCAATGCTGACACGGCAACACACCACACAACTAATCATAATTTATTTCCCACTTCCAGTATTTATGCTGCGATGGCACTAAGACTGTCTTCAAGGGTTTCGAGGTGCAACCTGCTACACTGTGGACGAATAAAGACAGACAAGATTAATCTACTCATGATACTGCTGTTATGAAACAGCTTAAGAGTATTAAGATCAAACACACGCACACGCACGCGCAAACACACACACACACACACACACACAACTGACTCCAAAACCCATGACTTCAAAAAAAGTAATAGTTGTAATTTAAGGAAAATAACTCGGCGTTGTGTTTGTCAGTGCACCTTTAATTTAAGTTTTTTGTCGAGTTAATCAATGAAGCATGTGTCACTCTATACTGCTGTGAAAAAAATAGAATAATACAAATAACCAATAACCAGAAACCAGAAAACAATACAGTAAATAAATTGATATTGTGAAAACCAGTGAATAAAATGCAGTTTGTGTTTGCAGTACAGCTCAGTAACAAAGAAAAGTTATACAACATTAAATAACTTTACAGCAACTGTTAATGCTATAAGGATGAACCTTGGGAAACGTCCCACCCCCTCCTTCTACCACTGACTATACCACTTAGCATGTATTTGATGTAATTATTTGTGATTAATATCTTATTTTATTGAGTGTGTGCTCTGTATCCTTTTTAATTGCTCCACGTGGGATGCATACAATTATTGAAGTGAAACATCACATAACAGAATATAAAAAGCAACATATAACTGCTTCAAGAAGGACTGGAAAACCACTGAAAGGGGTCACATGAAATTACATTTTGCAACATCATGCACACACTGCGAAGTATGCTCCCACACAAAATCTAATGTTCTGATATTAAACTGGTCAAACAGGGTGATGAATTAAACTGCACAAAAACAGTTTTGCAGCCTGTAATAATACTCTACTCTGGATCACACCTGATTGGATCACAAGCACATATGAACACCTGGCATCCCTTAAAATCTCCTTTGTCCTTAGAAATATCAGGCAGTATTCCTGATGTACTGCAGTAGTGACAAAATTAAAATGTTTCAACAAATATTAGCTTTTAATTTTAACTTCGAGAAATCGTCTTTCTGCCAAGTTATCTCAGCGATTCATTGCCTGTTCATCACTCCAGCCTATATAATGTGACAAAGCAATAGTGGACAATGTAAATTGAATTGAATCACAATCAATAATCCACTCGTCTTAAGTGGCACAGTTGAACAGTTGAATATTCGTCAGAATGAAAGAAACTTCTTTGTCAACTTCTTTCTGAGAGCAAGACGTGATCATTTCAACATTACTGCTAAATGCCTAAATAGATGCTCCACCTTGTTTTTTTTTTTGTTTTTTTTCATCCAGTTATTGAACTCCTTGTTTTAGGATCGATTTGTAATCATGATGAGTCTGACTTGTGAAGAGTGTTCACCCTTGTGTGTTTGGATGGAAGGGGGAGCTGGCCGCTGACGACCAGCTGTCTGACTGAAAGGCTCAGTGGGTTAATTAACTCCTGAGCAGAAGTAGTAAGGTGCTGCATACAGGTAACAACAGGGAGCTGAAGGTGGGGCTGTGCTTGTTCGTTTGCCCTTTCAGTTTATCCTGGTTGGTCTGGTCGGAGGTGGGAGGGCCCTGGGGGGCAGGCACAGTGCTGGCTGGGAGGGTGGTGCGGCTGGCACACATGTCATAGAGGTTTCCAGAGAATTGCGTCTTCCTGGACTCTTGTCTTAGAGACTCCCAGACGGCTGCTGCTTCACCAGGACACCCGGCCAGAGCGGAGTTGGCACAAACGTGGAACGCATTCCAAGACCTTCAAGGAACCAGGACATGAGGAGATATCAGTGAGGAAATGTAATGACTGCAAGCCAAGATACATGTAGAATGCAACAATACAGGGATGAGAGTATGGGTAACACCGGAGTAAAAATGAGCCCCTGGTTTAACTCTTTATGTTGCTGGTCTGGTGTTAAATTACTTTTCAAAGTTATAATACTTCATTTTTTTGCCTTTGTTTAGTTGACACCACCTGTGGTTACTGGTGGTGATGGCTGGTATGTTTTCACAGTACAGGTAAATAGAGAGAGCCATTCAGGGGAAGTAAACATGCTGCAGCTACTCTGTCAGAAAAGCAACAGAAGAAGAGCATTGCTTATTGCGTAATGTTTTTTATTTAAGAAAGTAAAAGAAATTATGCTAAGAGACTATCCGGTCTCTTAGCATCATTTAAACAATAATTATAAAATGGTCGGCCATAAACCCAAAACAATGAGTTAAAAGACTGTGTAACCCTCCGCGCTGCACAATCAGGCGATACTTCTCTGTGGGTTTCGTCACTGCGAGCTCACGTTACATCCACTGTGAATATAACAAGAGTTTACGGCCATGGAAGCTCTTGTTGCTTTGAGCTCAATGCCAACATCAGCACGCTAACAAGGAAAATGTTAATATGCTGATGTGAAGCAAGTATTATGTTTACCATGTTCACCATCTTAGTTTAGCATGCTAGCATTCGCTAGCACAAGAAACAAAGTACAGCTGAGGCTTTTCGTTGGGTTTGCAGGCATTTCATAGCAATCCATAGTTGTTGAGACATTTCACAAAAATCCTCAAATGTCAACCTCTGAGTGGCACAAAAAGAAAATTCAGAGGATCACTAAGAATGAGTAGGATTAATTATTCATGCAACAGTTGTTGACCAAAGAGGTGAATCGACTGACACTAACATCCTATGCTCCACATCGCTAGCGGAGCCAATACGACTAATCATTATATCAGCTTTAAGGATTATAACTTTAACAATTTGAGACAAGTTGTATCAAGACAGACAAATCGTTTACTGGATGGTTACCACGGTGATGGGCAGACACACACCTGCAGATTGAATCAATGTCCTGTGTGCTCTGGTCTTTTTGTGTATCCACCAAACTGTCTCCAAGTGTGAGTAAACACTGAGCAAAACTCTTGTAGATGGAACCACATGAATAGGGAATTGCAGCTCCGAAACACACAGTGACCAGGCCTAATGGAGCGGAAGAGACAAGAGAAAAGTATATTTTAAACTTGAGAAAATCAAGATGAATTCATTTATCAATAAATTAATATGGGGATGAGTTAGAGATGAGGAAGAGAAATAAAATCTCTAGATTCTTTGGGTCAGGGATTTCATCATGTGGAGTGAAGCCCAATGTGTTCATAGATACATGATCCATCTGGTGCTTAGATGGATCAAACAAATACAGAAATATGGATATAGTATGTAGTATTTCATTCATCTGGACGGATTATACAACCTCGAAGCCAAATTCAGTGTAGGACTACAAAACCCTGTGTGAGCTGTCTGAGTGCATTGATCAGCTCATACGTAACATGTCCCTCTGAGCCTGGTTTGAGTTGAGTCACTGAAATGTTCCTGAAAAGGTGAATCAAGGTTTGAATATTTAGACATTATTTAGGAATAGAGGACATTTTTGCATTAACCCAATCAGTACACTGAGGGTGTGTTTCAGTTGTCAATCTCTTCCTGTGAATAAAACCCACACAGATGCTTTGTTGTTGGCCTTGAAGACATCTGTGTAGCTGCAGCAGCCGTTAGTAAACTGTTCCAGGGTCAGAGGTGCACTCCATGGCCAAGGTATGTGGACACCTGAGTACTACACCTCACTCTAAAGCCTTGGATATTCATTTCTTTATGATTACTATTGACAGACGTCAGACATGTATCGGTACATGTGTGCAGATCTACCTTTAGTTACCCGAAGCGTTAATATTTCCCTTCATTTTAACTAGAGTGTCAAAAGCATCCAAAACACGGAACGCAGCCCCAGACCTGAAGGGTGCAGGAGTGTCCACATACTTTTAGCCACATCGTTTAAAAAGGCCAGAGGCCAGCCAGCCTTTGCAACCACAAGCAATTACCTGAAAGTCAATTTCATTCTTAAAACCATCTGCTTACTTTAAAAAAAAAAAAACATGCATTACTGGAATTATTTGAAAATGTCCCATCTCTATATTTGACTTAATATATCAGCGAGTAATTATTTTATCTACTGTATAGCTATCTTTAGCTTTTAAAAGCTAGAGATTTTCCCCTCTTTTTTCCTGTCTTCCCTCAGACAGATGAGTCATAGTCAAGTCCAGGTGTGATTCAACTTTTGCTGTCTTGATTGCTGCCTCAAGAGTTTATTAATCACGCATGAATACACGTTGTTAAAAACAGTTTTTTGTTGTTTATTCTTGATATATTTGCATGCTTATATTTATCTGTGTTGTATCGTGATTGTTAATTTGTTGTTTATCCCACAAGAACTTTTAGCATGATTTTACTGCAAAACATTTTGTAATTCTCAAAAGAAATTAGAAAATAACATAAAAAAATAACAGATGGCAGAATTTGCTCCTTAATACAAGATGTTGTGCCTAAAATGCGCACACACACACACACACACACACACACACACATACACACACAGCCGAGAGCGGGAGACAATCAGAACATGAGGGGACAGTGAGCATTTCATTAAGGTAAGTGCATTTGTAAAACCTGTCTCCTCAGTTTCAGAACAACCTAAGTGGAATAGCCCTCATCAGTCAACGTAACTATTTTGGAGGGGTTTTCTGACCAACCTGCTAAAATTCCTCTGATCAACCTGAGTTCCAAGACATATGGTCATAAAAAAAGACACATCAGAAAAATTGTGTGCAACATAAGACAGGCAAGAGCAAACTCAGCACTTACAAATGTTTCCAGAAGACTTAAATGCACATGGTCAGCACAGTCAGACAACAATTAAAGAAACATCCTTACTAAGGCAGAGAGCGATGGGCAGCAGCGTGGTCGCCATGCCCAGTTGGGACTTCATCGTTGGTTCCACGAGTCCCGTGGAGCTGAATCCCACCTCTGGACCAGAGGCTCTGATGTGAAGCTCCCACCGACTGTAAGTCCAAAGAGTTCAAAGTTGCTGCTTTAAAATGCGATGTGCTCTGCCATCCGTTGGGAATTCATTAGATTGAAAAAGCACAGCAATGCACTGTGACACAACCCGGCTGGATTAACTGTGAAAGGGGCTGTTGCATCGCAGAGAGTAAGAGGATGCTGTGTGTGCGTGTGTGTGCATGCATGTGCACAAGGGAGGGGCACGAGGCGAGAGCCATAGAGAGCTCGGAGGCAGCGGACCGATGACAGCATCACAACACAGCACACTGGATTAGAGAGTACTCATTTCCGGTCTTTAGTATTAAGTACATTTATTTGAAACACAAATTAATTATATACGTCATCATTTTTTACCACCTCGGTCTTGTTCACACACTTACCTGCTGCAAAGACCTGATTTTTACGACTGAATAAGGAGTTTGTCACAAATTCAAGTAGAGGGAAACTATCAGAAGTGTCGGGAGGATTTTCGTTTTTCATGTGGACAGATGGATGAAGTCCCACTGAGGATAAGAGAATCCAGCTCACCTGGGAGTCCAACACAGACGCAAAGCGCCCTCTGAGAATAGCAGCGACCCACGAGGATCATCCACAGCTATGTGGGTCATGATGGGTTATTGAAGAGCGCCGTATGCGTTCAACACTCTGAACTAAAGGTTGGACAGCGACACACTACGCATGCAGACCCACATTTTAGATGGGTGATTGTAACCCATCTACCTCGTTCCCACCTTTTCTTACTTGAGATTGTGTCTTACATCCCCCTCATCTTCCTCTCAGCCTCCAAATCCTCTGCTACGCCCCCCAGATGGCTCACACTCTGTGCATTAGTATAAGTCCCTGTTCACATCTGTATACTGACACAGGAGGAATGGTAACCCATTGTTAATCTGTGGCTTAAAACAACCATTAACTGCAGAATAATCTGCCTGCATCTGAAGCTGCTGGCCTGAATCAATACATCATGGGAACTCCGGCAGCAATTCCAGCTGTGCTTCTTCCAGAAAACATCAGGTTTTTGTTCTTCCTTACCTCACAGATGCGCTCAGGATCAACCGAGCTGGATGTGAGCCGTCTGTGAAACACGACTGTATGTTGAAATCATTCATTTTAGATATTTGATTTCTCAGAACTTGTGTTGTTGTTGCATGTAGATGCAACTGTATGCAAAGAATGCCTGGAGTAAAGGTCCTGTGTGACTCCCCGGGCCTCATGCTTCACTGTAGTATTCAAGGATATACTGGGGCTGTTTTTCATTGTT
>JACSYO010001640.1:1795000-1867500 GCA_016806645.1 Ophiodon elongatus
AGGCAATATCTTTATCAGGACACTCTCTTAACACTGACGGAGTAGCGAAATGTTGAGTGAGGCTTTCAGCACCAGGTCACCCAACAGGGCAGCAACCCTGAGATTTGAGTCTTTATGATTCGGGATTTGCTATGATGCAAACTGTATTACTTTCTCCACAACTCAAAACAGATGGAAATAAATACTCCTAAAGCTGAAGTTATTGGAAATTCCAAATCTGCTCGTCTTTCCTCAGAAAAAGTCCAAACAAGAAACCGAGACAGATGACTGCGACCCATTTGGGTGGAGCTATAAGCCCTCAACTTGAAGGTAAAAGCAATAAAAATACTTCAGGACCTTCTGACTCGTCACTTTGTAACTGTCACTGGATAAAAATCAGGAAACATTTCATGAACTGAGAAATTATTCAGTGGAAATCAGCACCATTTCAAAATGAAATTTACTTCAAAATGAGAGCATAGCTGTCAGACCAAGTAAAAAAAAATCAGAAATGTATGTAACATCCTGTGTATAAAACACTCGCGTACAGGACAGAGAAATGCAGCCACGAAACGTCTGTGTGGAGAAACATCGCACAAATGAACCACAGAAACGAGCGGGTGCCGTTTCAACAACCTCTGCGGCAGACGGACATGTTCAAGTTGCATAAAGTATCTTAAGAAAACGTTTTTCTTTGCACTTCTCTTAAGATTTCCTTAAAAACCCAAAAGGTTGAGCAAATGAAACCTAATGCACGTCATCAAGAAACACATTTTGATAAGATTACATCTTCTGAGTGCCCCTTCAAGTTTTAAGGAATTCCTCTAATTCCATTTTCTGTTGATCAAATGTCAGTAGCAACAAAAATAAAAAAGGAAAACAACTTAAGGTAGCTTTAAAGGCAACTCAGATGAAGTCGTTTCATTGACCAACACCAAGTGTGCCAAGAATAGTGTTTTTGTTCACCCAAAAAAAAAAATCCTTTCGATGCTTCATCTTGGCAAACTTTACCTCTGCAAATCTACAGTGACACGTTTCTTGCAACAGCCTCCTAAATTAAATTCACAAGCAAGGAACTAGACACATTAGAAGAGAAATCTTAAAACACAAAAACTTTCTATGCAACGAGGCAGTTTTGAGCATATTCCTCCTCATCAGTCCGGTTATAAGTGTGTAAGCCTGCCTAGAAGGTGAGTCTGTGCAAACTATGAGTCTTGGTTGAATGAATGAAACGCGCTCTTGGTTTAGCTGTATGTGACTATGGGACTGTGCATGTTCCTAAGTAGTTAACAATGATGTTATTATTATTATAGTCTCAGCCAACTTTCTCTTTACCAGGCCAACAACAACAACAACAACAACAACAACTCAGCTCTACTTGTTGAAAATACATTGTCTTCGCTCCTGGTGGGTTTTATACAAAATAGGTCTGGATCTGCTGCCTCCACCCGGCTCGGTGTCCTCTCCCTTAGTCCGAGTCTCTGCACCGGGGCGCCTCCGTTGATGTGCACCCATCAGATTTTCTTCCGCACGTTGAAAGCCACCGAGTTTCCGTACAGCAGCCGGTCCCGCTCCCGCACCTCCTCCTGCAGCTTGGCCTCGGCCACCCGCAGCTGGCGGATGGTCGCCTTCATCTCCTTCATCTTCACCTCCATCAGCGCGATGATGTCCCGCTGCTCGTTCAGCTTCCGCAGCAGCTCGGCCGACGTGGTGCCGGTGGTCAGAGAGTACGAGTGGTCCAGCGGGCTGCTGGTCACACTGACGTACTGCACGGGCTGCTGCAGCGCGGTGGTCCCGGTGGTTTCCCCCGGTGAGTCGTCGGCGGTCAGCTCGTCGGCGCTGCCCACGGTGTAGCAGGTGCCCTCGGACTGGGCGGGCAGCCGCGCCGTGCCCAGGTACTCCCCGTTCTGGCCTATCTGGACCACGGTGATGCCGTCGTCGCTGGCCTCGCCGCCGGCGTTGCCCTCGGCTCCTTCCGCCGTGCTGCCCAGGACGTGGCCGAGCACGATCCCGGAGGTGGCGGCGGCGGCGGGCGCAGGAGCCGCCGCCGCCGCCGCCGCCGCCGCGGACACCTTCCTGCCCCGGCCCCGCCGGCTCCGGCGCTCGTTCACCCCGCGCAGGGGGAAGAGGGACGGCACCCGGATGGTGTAGGTCTTCCTCCCGCCGGCGAAGTGCACGCTGCAGACCCGGTGTCCCGTGGTGGGCTGGAAGGTGCTGAAGCAGCCGCTGACCCCGGCCCGCGAGATGTTCCTGAGCCACAGCTCCCTCAGCGTGGTGTCTTTGGGGAACGTGTAGAAGCGCAGGTCCCGGTCCCGGTGCGAGTTGTTGTAGCACCCAGGGACGCAGCAGGTGAACCCGGGCATGTCGACGTCAACCCCGGGGCCAACGGCGCGGTCTCCCGCTGGAGTTTAGCTTATTTGATTGTTGTTTCTTTATTCTGTGCGTTTTTATCAGGCTCAGTGGCCTACGAGCGGAACTACACGTCCCACAACGCGAACAACTTCCTGTTTATTTTGGACCCAAAGTGAGCCGCGTTTCCTCCCACGACGGTTGAATCCACCTTAATACACCCGGTTGCGACGCATGCGCAGCTCCGACTGAAGCTGAATTCGAGGCTGATATTTTATTTTCGGAGGTAAATGTGTCGGTTTGTTCTTCGCGGTGTTATCAAGCCAACCGTCCTGCACTGAGAACTAGATATCCCAGAATGCCTTGCGCTTCCTGTCCAGGTCCGTTAGTGAACTACCGCCCCTGCTGGTGAGTGGTGGTATCACCACTCTGAGCTCCATGTCCACATATTTTTACTTAGTTCATTTGTTTATTAAAACACAAGCACACAGACAATGATGCCGACATGGAGAGGAACAATAGCTTCGTACACAATGCAGATTTTATTTCTGAATATTCTTGTTTCTGAGGAAAATACTTTAATTGTCTGCTTACATTTGTGCATGATACCATTTTCCATGCATAAAAAAACTGGTTTATTCAGGGTCCTGCACACCCACACAGGTGTTTTTAATTTAAATCAGTTTACAATAAATGTTAGGTCTAAAAGAAGTATATTATAGTATTATATTAAGCATTCATGGAGGATAAAATGAGTCTATATACCATGTGACAGAATGTTAATATTGAAAATAAATACAAGCTCTTGTTTATTTTCAATTCCACCCAATTTTGTATCTCTTTCCTTCCACTGTTTTGCCAATTTTGCCATCTGAAACAGAACATTAAAACCATGCACGTATGCATGTGGTAATAACCTTTATCATCCACCTGATGGCCTCGTAGATTCCTCCTTTGGGATTGAACCTGGTGGCAACCACAAAAAGCCCCAGATCTCAAGATGTACTGGTTTGGATGTTGGTCATCTTTCCTTTCATCCCCATACAACCATTACTTCACCTGTCAGACACATCTGGATATAATCTACTGATCCATAAGTCAAACATGAGCAGACACATCTGTAGTTTGAGGGGCAGATGACAGTCTAACCCACAGATACATCCTTTGATGAAATTTGAGAAGTTTTAAATCCGGTAGATCTTTTTATGCTTCAGAAAACAGACTTTAAGGAGGTTAATTTAGCTTCAGATGCTATTGCCCAATATTAAAGGATATTTACAAAAGAAACAACTTCAAATTTGAGCAGACCAAATTTAAGGAATACTTTGGGAAACGTAAATATGCTTTATGCAAATGAGCACTAGGTTTGTAACCGTCTACTCCAATAGTCCTCATCAGTGTATAATTGGTATTCTCTGAGACCAGAGAATTGAAAGCCAAAGTCATCAGCGTGACGTGTGTGAAGCACACACACACCTTGTATTCCTGAAATATTCTATCGGAGTGTACTTTATATATACTCATGAAACATAAGAAGGATACAAGTTCTACACATTGGTAGACACCTGCCAAAATTTATTTTTAAGTAACCACAGCAACTTCATATTGTTGTGTCAAATATAACTTGTAGAAATACCCCAAACTAAAACTAAAAACAAACATCAAGTCAGTTTTCAAAGGCGGCTACCATACTGAATCATAGGAAAACATGGCGTCCGACCTAAGAGTGCACTTGCTCCACAGGGCCAAAGCCATTCATCGAGTCCAGCTAGTCTTATGTGTACCCTTTACTTTATTCCCCTACGGTGACCAATCTTCACGTCTTATAGTATCCCTGTCCCTCCACACGGTCCTGTACCCTTTACTTTATTCCCCTCTGGTGATCCATCTCCAACTCTTGTAGTATCCCTGTCCCTCCACACGGTCCTGGACCCTTTCCTTTATTCCCCTCTGGTGATCCATCTCCAACTCTTGTAGTATCCCTGTCCCTCCACACGGTTCTGTACTCTTTACTTCATTCTCCTCTGGTGACCCATCTTCCCCTCTTGTAGTATCCCTGTCCCTCCACAAGGTCCTGCCGTTGCTACTGAAGTTACCATTAGTAACTGGGCAGCGCGCGACTGAACACGTTCCCGCTGTGACGTGGTGAATACAGCAGGTAAGGTAGCTCGTGTTACACTTTAATACGGGCAGTTTTAAACACCGTGAGATGGATTAACTCTGTGTATTATCTCTGTGAAGCCGCTCCATGTACCGGGGCTGTGTGAGTCCCGGCCCGGCTAGCTGGAGGGCTAGCTAGTGTTATCAGGAGTCTAGCTCAGTGTGTGTGTGTGTGTGGGTGGACCGTGGCTATCCGCAGCCTTACCCGCCTATGTTAGTTACATGTGTGGACACTTTCCTCACGTTAGTGTTCTCGTAAACACATAGTGGACACCCACCTGACTGCGGTGGGGATTTATTGCGGCATGGCTTTGTTATGTGAGCAGCAGACAGCAGCACTGAGATGCTAGGGGACGTTCAGCCTGTGTCTCTGATAGGGACGTTCAGCCTGTGTCTCTGATAGGGACGTTCAGCCTGTGTCTCTGATAGGGACGTTCAGTCTGTGTCTCTGATAGGGACGTTCAGTCTGTGTCTCTGATAGGGACGTCCAGTCTGTGTCTCAGAGAGGGACGTCCAGTCTGTGTCTCTGATAGGGACGTCCAGTCTGTGTCTCTGATAGGGACGTTCAGCCTGTGTCTCTGATAGGGACGTTCAGTCTGTGTCTCTGATAGGGACGTCCAGTCTGTGTCTCAGAGAGGGACGTCCAGTCTGTGTCTCAGAGAGGGACGTCCAGTCTGTGTCTCTGAGACGGACGTCCAGTGGGTCTGTGTCTCTGAGAGGGACCCCTCACCTGCTGTCAGCCTGGTGAACGTGTTTGTTTGGCCCTGCTGTTTGTGCCCTGAGGTGACGCAATGTGACAAAGCGAGATCTTATATTTCAGGGCTACAGGGAGGCAGACTGTAAGCTCCTGCCAGCTCCAACCCCCACCCCACCCTCCTACTCCTAGATAAGACTGTGGGCAGGTGCCCCACCACTCACACCCGTTAACAGCATTTACATGGACGAATGAAGTCCACAACAGTAGCAGGTCCCGAACAGGTTACCTGAATGAGGGCGAACACACAGACATGTTGCTCCAGAGGCAGAGGTGACTTTCGGTGGGTGTGGATCATGTGAGGAATGGCATGTTAACTATGTAGCAGGACGCCGTGTAAGTAGTTATCGGAGATGATTGATCAGAAAAACTGGTCTAGACCTCCACCAGACATGTTGGTCCTGTTTGTTGATACAGTCACTAGATAAAGATATAATGTAGACGTGGTCCTCTGAGACACGTTATTGTCTGTGGTTTGGTTTGTCGTAACATTTTGATATAGATTAAATGTCTTCAGGTCTTGAACCCTGCATGGCAGTAAACTTATTTAACTGCTTTAGCTGAATGAACAATGAATTCATGGTCTTTATTGCTCACCTTAAGTTCAACTATAGTATTAAAACAACATGAATTACAACAAAAAGGTGTGATACTCTATTTTGTCAATGTCACATTGGGCTCTTCTTATACTTTTACAGGTACAGTGAGCTCTCCTGGAATTTTAGGATCTTGGGATGTTGGTGAGGCGCGCCATGGTTAACACGTAAGGTCGCGGTGAGTGGCACTGCCATGTTGCCAGGAGTCGGTGTATTTGGCACGGGCAGCACAGCCCGAGTGCTTGTCCCGTTGTTGAAGGCTGAAGGCTTTGAGGTTCATGCACTCTGGGGGCGAAGCGAAGAGGAAGCGTGTTGCTTGGCCAAGGAGCTTGGCATCCCATTTCACACCAGCCGATCTGATGACGTCCTGCTGCACCAAGATGTCGACCTTGTTTGCATCTATATTCCACCTTCAATGACAAGACAGATTGCTGTCAAAGCACTGGGTAAGAGGTCATGAACACATATTCACTTTTACTAAAATGCTGGGGGGTTTTTTTTGTTTTTTTTTATAACTTTTGTCATGCTGTCCTGTCCAAAAACCTGGGGCATATTTAAAGTGTATAACTTGCACTTTTACCCTAAACGTGTGCTAAGCCTACATGCATTCACACTATCATTATTCATAAAACATACAGCATTGTAATTAATTTTCTTTTACATATAATAATTCAGAATGTTTGTGTTCATGATGACACTCAAATAAGATCAGTTTTCAGTCTTACGTTCCAGTTTCCACTGACACTAGATTACCAGTTACACAAACTGCTAATGTGATCAGACCCAGCTGGGCGTGGCAGGTTAGCGCTACAATAGATGTGAACATTTTGACTGCAATGACGGTACTCCCCAAAGGACGCATATACTGAAAATGTAACCTCTGGGTTCATCTTTGAGATGTGATTAATGGTGATCATACCTGTAAATCAATCAAATGAGGGGGGAAAAAGACAAAACAAACCTTACCGACAAAAACATGAAAGTCCTCACAGTTCACATTTGCTAGCAGCACATTGAAGCGAACATAATCAACACAGTCTTATCAGAGGAGAGTAGATCTATAAAGTTAACTTACTGTATCTGATGGAATTCCTGAGTGTTGACCTCAGCTTCCTGTTTTAGTTGCAACTTCCTGAGTGTGTCCCCGCCAAAGGACTTATCCACAGCAATACTTCCAGGGGGAACTAAAGGCTGGCGATCACCATATATAAGCTACACACACCATCTGTGCTATCGCAGAGCACTGAGGCACTAAGTCTGCCCTACATCTTTAAATCATATTTAATGTACACTCCATTGCCATTTTAAAAGGTACACCCAGCTAAAACAAATGCAGTCTAATCAACAGTTTTACAAAGAAATCCTACCTTTTTTACTGAGACTATTAAGAGAGGCATTGAATCAAGTTTAGCTTTTTGTATAACTTTGTCTTCCCTGATTGATATAAATGGAGATTAGATTCACTGAATGTGAAACCTAAATTGTGTGTGAAGCTTTATTACTAATAAAAGGCAGATCAAGAACCATAGTGAGTGAACATGATGCTTACCACCTTAAGATTCATTCAAAGAAGGAAATCAGTTGTTTCTCTTTTTTGTTTTTCTTTAGACAACCAAAAATCATAAAATGTATATATGTGGGGGTGGGAGATTTGCCAGATTGTATCTTTGAAATTAAAAATTCTAGTATTCTTATTGCACTTTATGTCAGAGTGCTGCAGGGAAGTTAGCATCGCAGTGGTATATACATTTTATGAGGGTGTAGCTTATATATGGTGATCGCCAGCCTTTAGTTCCCCCTGCAGGAAAAAAGCTCTGTGGCAAAAAATGTTTATGATACTTGCACGTTTTGTTCAGTAAGATAATCTTAACAAATTAACACCATTTTTGAAGCATAAATTCAATTGCAAGAAGTAAAAAGACAACATTAGGATATTAACAAACTACTCCACGGTCGCACGACTTAAACTTCACTACCACTAAGCTTCCAACTTGAGATCTCTAAACTGGATTTTGCACGTTTACGTCTTCAACAAAAGCCTTTCATGAGTGATGTCTATCTTAAATCTAAAGTTGGAAAGTTTGCAAGAGCATGATACACAACAAGGCTGTAAAGGCGGACTAGTGAACAGATGAGTTTCTGTGTTTGGTGTGATGACGTGTAATGTCCTAGACGACGTCTGTAGTCTCATTTGTTAGCAACTGACTTTTTTTATGACACATAAAAGCTCTAAAATTCAGTGTGTTATTTTATGAGAACAAAATGTAAAAATCTCTTCAGCCTTTCTCAATCGCAGACATTATTTTAAGCATCTAACCAACATTGTTTTTTAAAAATCATTACATTCAAGACAAGGGAACCAGAAGTGCAAAAATATGAACTCATTTCTGGGTTTTAGGACCTTTTACTGTCGCACTCTATTGAATTCAGTTTATCTGAAGAATGATAACCCCGGCCTTTTCCTCTCTCTTTGCAGGTATTGGTAAAAATGTTGTGTGTGAGAAAGCTGCAACTGCTGTGGATTCATTCAAGATGGTGACTGCAGCCAGATACTACCCACAGCTGCTCAGCATGATGGGTAATACCTTGCGCTTCCTGCCAGCTTTTGTGGCAATGCGCCAGCTGCTGGCGGATGGATACGTTGGAGAAATCCAGGTGTGTGATGTCCGAGTCTACGGCCCCAGCCTACTGGATCAGTCTTACGGCTGGACATGTGAGGAGCTGATGGGAGGAGGCGGTCTACACACTGTCGGCTCGTCCATCATTGACCTTTTAAATTACTTAACTGGTGCTCGAGCCCATCGTGTTCATGGCTTACTGCGGACCTTTGTACAACAGAATGGTTTGATCCGAGGCATCCGCCGCGTCACCAGCGACGATTTTTGCTTCTTCCAAATGTTGATGGGTGGAACAGGGTCTAGCTCCGGTGGTGTGTGTTGCACTGTGACCCTGAACTTCAACATGCCAGGGTCATTTGTGCACGAGGTCATGGTAGTTGGATCCACTGGGAGACTGGTCGCCAGGGGGGCAGAGCTGTACGGTCAACACAATGGGAGTAAAGATGAGGAGCTGTTGCTAGGCGACAGTGGGTGGGTGGGCCCGGAGGTTAAAGAGATGCCCCTGCCTCACCTGCGGGGGCTGAGCTCCATGGTAAAGGCACTGAGACAGTCTTTTCAGGCCCACGAGGAGCGCAGGTCGTGGGCACGAGGACCGGTTGCCATGGCGCCGACATTTGAGGATGGTCTCTATGTGCAGACGGTGGTCGAGGCGGTGAAGCGGTCCAGCTGTAGCGGAGAATGGGAGTGTGTCGAGATCATGAGTCAGGAGCCGGATCCGAATCACAACCTGTGTGAGGCTCTGCAGAGAAATAAGAACTAAATATTATATTATTATGTATTTATACACCCAGTGCAACTTATACATGTGTCTGACAAAACTGGGCTCTGAATGTTTTTCTTTAATTCAGCTGCAGAGGCAGTTTACATTACCCATGACTACTTTTTGAATTTTCACATTCTATCACATATTGAGCAGAATACTTTAATTTAGAAAACATGACTGTGGAGTGGGTGTTTGTACCCTCGGAGTTATGATTTGTTTGTACACTAAGTTTGTTACCGCAGCTCCATTATTCTGATTCCCAACAAAAGAAATATTTAGATAGATACCCGTTCCTGCTAAATGAGGTTGATGTATGTCACCTGTCAGAAAGGCACCACGCCTATGTCAAATATTGTCTGAGCGCAAAATTCCATGGGAGTCCAAAAACAACCTTTCAATGGACGTCTGACCCTTTTCCTCACTTTCATTACCACGTGTGGATACATTTCTGTATTTTAAGGAAGATACAGGTTGCAGTGTTTCCTGATAATTAGAGATAGATCAAATAAGCGTATACTTCTTCTTTGTAATTGGCCAAGAGCGCAGCTCTTCCTGAGGTTTGCCAGAACAGTTGTGAATATTTCCTCTTTAAAAGGTGTTTATTTATTTATTTGGTCATCAGACCACTAGTGGTTAAAGAGTTTGCCAGAGTTTACAATTACACCAATAAATGGTTGAAGAGGCATCAACACAAAGTTGTTAAGTTGCTGCACAGGCATATAGACCAATATTTGAGCCAAGCAATTAATTTAGTACGGTTTAGTAATGTGGCTCATTAAAAGACAAAATGTAAGTGAAAAGTTCAACCAAGAAAACATTTGATTTTTTGTTGTACATGACATTTAGATTTTGGTGTTCCTTTATTCCCAACATGAATAGCACCTTATTCTGAAAGGAAGCGTTTACCTCGGAAATTCATGTAAATATCAAAGCATGAGGATGATTTGATTAACAAAACACGACTGGCAGAATTCAAATGATATTACAATGGAGCTCAGCCTCTATAAACTTCAGAATAATGGAGCTGTGCAGAGTTTTGTTTTATTTTTTTATGTTGGTAATGTGTGATAAGCATCCAGTCAAAGATTGCAAGATGGGCTTGTAGGTGTTTATGTTATGACGTAACACGGCATACATAAAATACCAGGGATGGAGTAAAATAAGCTATGTAGAAAACTGAATAATAAAAAGTCTAGTTTGCAGCATTGCCCCTCAAAATGCCCAATTCTTAAAGTGATACTTAATCTTAAATCTTTATTTCGGCTGGAAAGATATTTCCTTCTTCACAGACAGAACAGCTATGAGCTGGAAGTCTTGACTGCTACAGCAGAACAGTAGTGACGTGTTTTCATAGTGGAAGAAGTATCTAAACCACCTAAACCTTAAACCACTCTTGGGTCATCCATATGTTCAATCATTATTTCATCAAAATGTACTACTATAAATCGTTGGCTGGATCAAGTGGAACATATAGAAGGACAAAGGGGAAGTGGATTATGCCTCAGTGAAAGGGATTTATAGGAATGTTTGCTACCTGTTTTCCAATGAAAACTCCCCAATGGTAATCTATTTAACCATCGAAACTGACTGTGAAGAAGGAAACGTCCATCTTTTAGAAGCCACCTGTCAAGTTTACACATGAAGTTTACAGGATAAGCACTTGATGCTCAGATTATAGATTTTGAGGTGGAGTATCGCATTAAATATTACATGAGCAGAAACAGGCTTGTTCTAGAAATTACAGATTAGTGACCTTTTATTGTTAAACTGTCAAAAGTTTTAGACGCAAACCCTGAGAGTATTTGACAACTAAATTTAGTCTAAAAGGTTTGTTTACATGTGTTATCTATTGAAGTCATTTTATATGTTTTTATATTTAGGTTTTGTTTCATGCGATCTATGCATTTAAAGTTATGACAGATGTTTAAAATCAAAAGAGTGGAGACTTGATCCACCCCCACACACCATTCATCCTGAAACCTTACTGATCTTTTCACTGAGTAGAACCACTGGACTAATGTGCTTAGACGAAGAGAAGGAAGTGTTGAACAGTTTACGGTTGTTGTAGTCACTCACTGCATCTCAGCACTGCTGAATATCCTGAATAATATTGGGCCTCGGTGCTCCTACTGCTGAGACAGGAAGTGAAGACAGAAACAGTGTGTTACTTTGATTTGATTGGTCTGTTCCCTTCTTCGGCCTACGCAGAATCTGCAAATAGGGATACATACACTTTACACGCTTACCTCACGCTATCCCGACAGTGCTTTACAAAAACAATTAATCAGGTTTACATTAAGTGTCTTTTATAAAACACATCACATTTGCCTGCAGGTTGTTCCATAACCCACCACTATTAAAATGCATTCCAGCTACGTTTTCACCTTCTTGTTGCTCTTGTTTTGTTTTTTGCACTGATAACTGATAAAAATGCCACATATTTAATATGCAGTGTGGTGCTCGCAGCAGCCGACTTCCTGCAAAAATGAATTTACTATGTCTGTATAAGGAAGACTTTTTGTATTTATTTATGTCTTGGTGTGGGGAAAGTTTCCCATCCTTTATTCTGTTCCGTGTTTGTGTTTTCAGCCTGTGAATTTTGGTTGTAATATTTATCTTGTTTAGAGTTAGTGTTGTTTAATTGATAATATGGCTTTTTGAGCACAATGTGTTGCATTTAAGTTGCAAAACTGTACTGTTCATCTACCTGACAGATATTTCCTTAAATAAAAACAGTTGTATTCATTTAGTATCGTTGGTCAAAATTCAATTTATGAATTTAAGACAAAGGTGGCCTTTACCTGCCAAGTCTTTGTGTATTGAAACCATAGAACATAGTTGTTTTTAACATAATCTAATATTTTGTAAGTCAAATATTTCTGCTCCGGTCAGTTGTGTCGGTGTTCTAGACTGAGCTCGCAGCATGCTAATCTTTACCTATAATCACCCTGATAAATCACTTTCACACATATTAACTGCATATTTCAATATGTTACATCATGCCTTGTCCCTCATCTCCAGAGTCATAATTTCTCCATGGGAGCATTATGCTACAATCATGTGGGGATTACAGGATCTGATGGCTGCAGATATTACATTCAAAATATATATTTTGATATCTGTTTAGTAAAATTATTAATATCCGCTGTACACATTTTTATCCCAATGGGACAAGTGAAACATGTGCCACGTTACTGGTTCTATCTTATAGTTACACATGCACATATAATGCATTCGCTGGAATTGCCTGAATCACAGTACCATACTCCTGTGTGGTACATAGGGTACCATATTAATAAACAAATTCATCGATTAAAAATCCCTTTGTACCTTTACCAAATGTGTTACAGACAAAGTAACTGACGCTTCAACATTCAATTTCTGAAAAGGGACGATTTTATTTTCATTACAAATCATCTATTATTCGACATGTGCATGGATGGATGGGAAAAGGGCTGAAGGTGTTCGTAAACGTTTCCTTTACTGTATGACAAGTCCGGCCCCACCCCGGATATGACGTCTGGCGGCAGCAATGCATTGCGGGGCGAAGTTTAGCAAAGAATAAACCGAATAAACTCCAAGCTAACGCCACTTATTCTTACTGTCATTTTAATTCGTAAGTAAGAGCCGATTATTTAGTAACTACTGAGCAGTGGAAACCACATGATCTCTCTTTTTCAAATAACAGCTAACGTTAATGTGATATAACCTGGACACCGCGGTGAGCGCTGGGTGACGATGAACCGGAGGACCGCAGAAGAAGAGCCGTTTGGGGCTTTTTTAAAACCGTTGACGGAGCGGATTTCACGACCAACGGCCACTAACGGCCACGAAGAAGAAACGGACAGCAAACCGTTCTGCTTCGGTACTGTTCGGTTTACTGCGCATGTGTATAGCTTCTGTACGTTAAACTGCCTCTCGCACGAGCCCGGTAGATGTAGTAGCTGCGGTCAATGTGGTATTACATTATTTTAGATTTACACCCACGGGTTTTAAATGTCCCCCATTTAAGTTTGGCCAAAAATATATATTGAAAAGTTGGATGAGGAGGAAGAGCCACTGTTGTTGTTGTTTAAGTACCGGATGTGACGTAATCGACCGGAAATCCCGCCTCCCAGCTCTGACACTTCTTCAGCGGAGTCCGACGGCGCAGCTTTTTACCCTGATTGTCATCTTTTTCAGTCACATCTGAAATGATGAGAGGCCAGAACATTCAGTAGGTTATCATAATGGTGCTGAAGTAAATGTAATTTAAAGTTAATAAACCAGGTGTTTACCAATGTGTTCAAGTCAAAAACGTCAGATGCTTGCTTCTCTGGTGTGAGGCTCTGCTGCCTTTACATTTTTTTTCCTTTTACAATTGTATGACATTTTGTACACTGAACAATTAATCAGTAATTTAAAAATATATATCAACGTACTAATTAATAATTATTCGTTAGTTGCAGCCCTAATCATAACTTTGTTTCCTCTTGTTTAGTGGAAGTGGATCTGGAGGACGGAGACTCTGACACCTTCATCGTGGTGAATGAAGCTGGTGTTGATTCTGCCATGAATGGCGTCCCAGACGGTGCTGGAGGAGGTCCAGCAGAACAAATAACACATGAAGAGGCGAGTGATGGTCGCCCTGTAAAACGCAAACGGAACAAACGCAGCTTGATTTGGAGGCACTACGAGGAACTGGACAGCTTGGCTGCTGCTCGTTGCCGTATTTGTATGAAGTTGCAGTCCTTTGAAGGCGGCAGCACCAGCAACCTGAACCGGCACATGTCAAAGAGACACCCCGAGGTGTTTTCTCAGCTAGCAGCAGATCGGCAGCACCCACCACCACCCAACCCATCATGGAGCTCAGATGCTAATGGTGACACAAACCTAGATAGAATATAATCTAAACTACAATATCTGCAGAATTGTGATCACACTGAACAAATACTTAGTTATGTTAAAGAATTATATCAACATATTAATCAGTACTGAATTGTTAGTGTCAGACCTGATCATCATTTTGTTTTCCTCTTATTTAGTGGAAGTGGTTCTGGAGGATGGAGACTCTGACACCCTTAATTCTACCACGAATGGCATCCTGGAATGTGCACAAGGAGGTCCAGCAGAACAAATAAGACATGAAGAGGCGAGTGACGACCACCCTGTGAAACGTAGGCGGAATAAACGCAGCCTGATTTGGAGGTACTACGAGCAACTGGACAGTTTGGCTGCTGCTCGCTGCTGCATTTGCATGAAGAAGTTACAGTACTTTGAAGGCGGCAGCACCAGCAACTTGCACCGACACATGTCGAAAAGACACCCGGAGGTGTTTTCTCAGCTACTAGCAGACGGGCAGCACCCACCACCACCCCACTCATCACAGAGCTCAGATGTTAATGGTGACACATTGATGCCACCAGAGAACGTTGGGGCGACAGAGAAGCAGAGACAGTTTTCTGGTAATGTATTATAGCTCACTGTTGTTTGTGTGTATTAATTCATTCTGGCTTTTCCAAAGACACCTTGTGGAATAAGTGACATATATAAATATGTTGTTTTTACAAAGCCTCTGCATTTATTAGAAGACAAATGTTGAATGTTGTTTAAACACCAACCGAGATAAAATACAATCTAAAATACTGTACAAACTCTGCAGAATTTTGATTAAAATCAGGCACTGTCTGCCCACAGAAGAATAAAAACAAGATAGTGAACCAGATATTTGAGGCCAGCTTTCAGTACTTGACAGCATGAATACATTTTAGTTGGCACCAAAAAGTATTGAGGTTAGTTTGATACCTAGTCCTGGTTTTATCAAATGAATATTTAGTTTGAAACATCAGCCAGTTTTGTATCATCATGACCAGAGGTATGGTCATATATTTCTTTCTGGAAATTTCCTTTATAGTCCAACTAACTTACTATAGGTAACTTCCAGCACATTATTTAAGTACTTGTGTTGTCATATTCTCAGTAATTTTAAGAAAGCAATTTTGTATCTGAGCAACCATAATCACCTTATGTCAGTTGAATGGATGAATCTTTGAATTTATTTAATAATAATTTAATTAATATCAAGTTTTTTTTTTTTTTTTACTTTTTCATTTGGTATTTTCTTTTGTATTCAAGATTGTGATGACACTAAACATGTGACCTTCTCTTCCCCTCTCCTGACAGGTTTGTTAAAAGTTTCCAAAGCGTCTGAAGGAGAAAAGCGTGTGTTCAGGAGAGAGCGGGAGCTGATTGAAGCTCTGAGGAGAGCGCAGCGAGAGGAGGCCCGGGCTCTGGAGCATCAGAGGGAGCTGCTGGAGAAGCTGCGTGCAGTGAATGCCAGAGAGGCCGCTGCAGAGAGGGAGCAGATTGAGTCACTGAGGACGGCACAGCTGGAGGAGGCCAAAGACTTGAGTCAACAGAGAGAAGAGGTGCAGAAGCAAAAGACAGAGCTGCTGAAGAAATGGGAAGAGCTTCAGCAGGAAAGAGAAGAACTTGTCTTGTTTTCCAGTGGACAGCAAGCCTCCTGAGTCTTCCCTGATTTTAGATATATTATAAAGGCTTTGGGACTAATTCAAACACATGTTAATGTAAAAATGTAAACTCCATTTTTAGTAAAAATATATATTTTTTTAAATAATCAATGGACAGTTGTTTTTGTTTATGTCACAGCTGTCGTACTGCTTCAATCCTTCCTCTATTGATCACTCGGGTCCTGTCTCATTGAATTGTGTGATGTCCAGATGTCCTCTGGCATCAAATACAGAGAAATTTGATCCAGGAAAAACCTCTCGCTACCCTGCATTAATTCATGGCTGCAACAAGCGATTTTCAAATGTATATAGGAGGCAAAGACCGGTCATAAAAAATATGTGTTGACTCTCACTCTGCAAGTCTGCAGGACAGGTTCAAAACCAAAAGTTTATCTTATCACTCAAATGTGTAACTTTGCCATTGAATTGGAATGATGACAGTAGAAACGGACATACATCAGAGGTGCCATGTAGCTACAACATTTTAGATGTGAATTATAATTTTTACCGTGAAATAATCAAACTAATTTAATTGATTCATGCTTTATCTTTACTTTTTTAACCACAATACACCATGTGGTCACTAACAACTGGTATGAACCTTTTATGAAACTCAGTTGACCTAGAGACAGATAATCCACAATAAGGGTAGCGTCCTTATTGTTGAAACAGGATGTTTAGGCCATATATAAAGTGAGGAGGGATCATTTAAAAGAGTGTACACATATAGATTTCGAGGCAGGTTAAAATATGTGTATACTCCCACTGGAGCATCGTTTGTTTGGCAGGAACACAAGGTAATGCCATTCAAATTTTGATGTGAAAAAGAATAAGCTAATTCAATTGCCATAAACTCTCCATCAGTAATGATGATAGTGAGTGAGGCCAACTTTATCCTGAGTAACTTGGATAAAGTTAGTTTTCATGTTATTTTTGATGCATGGTGACAGAAGTTCCTGAAGCATATCCTTATTAAATAAACCCCAAACCAAACAGACCCACCCAGAGACAGTAACTGACATGATACAAGCATTGCATTTAGTTGCATTTAATTACTTTCTGATTTCCTTTCATATGATCCTCACATTGTGCATATTTATTATATGAGGTACTACTTTAACACAAGATCACTGAGCTCATAAGAGCAACATATAAAGAGGAATTAACCCATGAAATGAACACAAGTACAAAAACGTACAACGCATGCGTACAAGGGAGAGTTTTATACCCAGAGTGTGACTTCTCAGGTAGTGCTTCTGAGCTGCGACAGCTCGCCCCACCACAAAGGTATTATGTGGGTTCACGCCAGAGATGGTGAAGGACAATGTAACGTGGTGCTTTGGGGTGAAGTTCACCCAAATTAAAACAAGGAGTCCATGCGTCTTCTCTGTCGCCCCTTAGACCGCATACAACAGGGTAGCCACCATTATCCTGCGAAGAGGCGCCGCCTGACAGACTGCACGCAGGGCGCGCTACCACGCGATGACGTGGTGCCGAGTCCTCCTCCTGTGTCAGCGGCGGAAGATGGCTGACAGCGGACCCATCGCGGCCAAAAGATGCGACTCTGGCTCTCTGTCCTCCGTGAGCATGGAGACCATCTCTACGCTCACGGAGCTGGAGGACCTGGAGAGAGTTTACCGGCAGCTCTGCGCGGAGGAGGTGTGTATGAAGCCCCGTTACCGGCGGGTTGTTTGACGTGGACACTTCACTGTCGTCATCCTCGGAAACTTCCGGGACGCTGCTGGCTCCAGACAGAAAGTCCACTTTTTGTTGAATGGTGGCTGAATGAACATTAAATAATGAAGCTCATGACTTGTCTTTGCAGGTTAGGATAAATGACAACAAAAGAAAAGAAACACACCGACCTAGAACCTTATATATGTTAGATATGTTGTTAGATATGTCAGATATGTTCCTCATGTAAATTGACTTGATATGAGTGCTTCCACTTCACACACAGAACAGATAATTACAGCCTGTCTTTAGACCTTCAGTGCATCAATTATGAAGTTCTCTTTTGAGACTTTTTAACTGATTGACAAGTATATCTGAGGAGATCTCACTCTTGGTATCACACGCATAGTTGTGTCCATATGGTGAGTGTTTTTATCCATGATTTGTGTCATCAACAAAAGTAAAGAAGACACTATTGTACAGATATCCTGAGAGCTTACGAGATGAAGCCAATAACACATGAAGTCAGGCTCCAGAAGCTTAATTTACGACTATGTGGAGTCCTATAAAAGCCCTGTTATTGCAATATGGTTAGTCAACTCTCCGTATACTGTGTTAAACCCTTACATTGTCTAGTAAGGGACTAGTCGCCGCCCTCTTTACCAGACATCAACATGCATAGATAAGTAATGAATGCATGTGGTTTCTTTGAATTGTTTATGCATGTTTTGATACAAAGTATGAAGGCAGTTGGACACTGGATAAAGGAAAACAGTTGAACATGTTAAAACGTGTCTTGAGGTTGTAGTGACGTATGTGATCCGTGAAGAAGATGCTGGAAAAACATATTGTTGCTCATTACATGCTTTGTTTTCTCCTCTAATACAGAAAGAAGTGGATTCTGAGCTGGACAGACTGGTGGGACAGGAGGGGACCATTCACACAAAGATGCTGGCGCTGCAGAGGATGGGGTACAGTTTGTAAATCAGTGTAGTTTCAAACGCAGCCGGTGATCATCATTTATTTGAGCTCCAACCAACACAGTCTGTGTTCTTTAAGTTAAACTAAAAGCTGTCTCTGTGCTCTGTAGGCCCAACTTACAGTTGATTGGAGGAGATGCCAGACAGTTGTCAGGTATGATCACATTTACCTGCAGCCTGGCTGAAAACGTCAGCCGCAAAGTCAGACAGCTTGACCTGGCGAAGGTAAGTACATCAGGTCTAAAACACCTCTGCAAAACGTGAATGTTTCAACTGTTGCTTACAGTGTGTTAGAGGTTTTTATTAAACTTTGTAACGGTTGAAATGGTTACAAGAATGCTGCACTGGATCGCACACCAGGATCTTAGTGTGTTTCTTATTTTGGTTTCGTAGACCCGGCTGTATAATGTCATCCAGCGTGCCGACGACATCCTTGATCTGAAGTTCTGCACAGACGGCGTGCAGACGGCGCTACATGACGAAGATTATGAGCAGGCTGCTGCCCACATCCACCGATACCTCTCTCTGGACCAGTCGGTCATTGAGCTGAGCAGACAGGGAGAAGAAAGTACGAGGCCTCTCGTTCTCTGTCGCAGTGCATAGCTCAGTATGTAGTCGTTCACTGCAGTGAAGAAGTACTGTTATCTTATCGGAGTTTTTGTACTATTTTGACATTGACTTTGTCCGATCGTTGTAGGATCGTAGTTATTTATGTAAACATTTCTCACTGCGCTGCAAAATAGAGACCGTATACATCCAGGGTTGTAACTCTGCCAATGCGTCACGTCTCCACAGGCAGCGTTGTGGATGCCAGTCTGGTAATGCTGCAGGAGGCAGAGCAGAAACTGAAGGTCATTGTTGCTGAGAAGCTGGACGAAGCTGTTGCAGCAGTCGACCTCTCGCAAGTGGAAAGGTTTTTCAAGATCTTCCCTCTGTTGGGCCTCCACCAGCAGGGCCTCGCCCGCTTCGGCCAATACCTCTGCAGTCAGGTCAGTTGTGTTGTTGGTCCTGTTTGAGTGAAGCCCAAAAACTTGATTTAAGTTTGGTGGAAAGAGGCCGTAGACCAATTAACAGTTATGTTTATTGTGCAGATCCAGGGATTAAAAAAAAAAAAAAAAGGGATTTCTTTACATTTTTGTTATTTTCTTTGATGCACTTGAATAAAACCTTTTTGGTACATGTATTCCTTGGATCACAATGTGTATTTTGATGAAGATCAGATGGAGATTAATGGATCCAGGTGCAGCTTTAAATTTTCTCAACATTTCTCTTTTTAAATAAAAGACTGTGAGAATTGTGCAGCCTTAGTTTAAGTACATACATTCTGACGGCTTCTTGATCCTGATGTTGCTCCCATTTTACAAGAGTGTCAGCTAAATACTTGAATTGAAGTAAAGTAAAGACATGTGGCTAATGACCTGCTCCATAAAAAAAAAGAGAAGGCACCATGAGGTCATCTGATGTTTTATGATTGTAAGAAAATATTGATCATATGAGATAGCGAATGTAGTTGGTCAGAAATAAACACAGATATGTTATGTCTCATTTTGTTTTTCACACTCATATTATCACAGCTCGCCTCCAAAGCTGAGGAGAACCTGCTCTTGGCTACAGGAGGAGACCTGGGCGAGAAGAGAGCGCCGCTGGTATTCGCAGACACTCTGACGCTGCTGCTGGAAGGTAGGAAATCCTCTCTCTCTCTCTCTCTATCTCTCTCTATCTCTATCTCTATCTCTATCTCTATCTGTGTGAGTGTGAACATTTACCGTTGCTCTGAGTGGACTCCTCTAAGGTGTTGGTGTGTGTTTACAGGTATTGCTCGTGTAGTTGAGACTCATCAGCCCATAGTGGAGACGTATTATGGTCCAGGCCATCTGTACACACTTATCACTCACCTGCAGCAGGAATGTGACCAACAGGCCCAAAAAATAGTCGACAAGTTCATCCAGCAGAGAGGATACCACAACAAGGTGAGCATGACATCTGAACTGCATGACGTGAGTGTTTCACTGCATACCTGTACAATACAATACAATACAATACAATACGTCTTTGTTGTCCACCAGGGTGGTAATTTGTCTTTGGCTCACCAAACAGAGACAGCAGTGTAAAAAAACAGAGAAGCAGTTAGTAAAAACAGACGCATAGACGGATCATATTGCACTAAAACGGTTCACGTCAAAGTCACGTTGTTGAGTGAGAACCCGCTGTGAACTTGAATCCCTCCTCTAGTTTCAGGTCGTCCAGGGCAGCATGATGAAGAGCGTGCCGGGGGAGAGGATCGAGCCCAAGTATGTTTGTCTAAGCAACATCCTGCTCTCCTCTGTTACTGTCTGTGGTGTTTTTGTTTATCCGTCTGTCTCCCCTGAACAGGGAGCTGGACCCTGTGCTGACTGAAGTAACCCTGATGAACGCGAGGGCCGAGCTCTACCTGCGCTTTTTACGCCGCCGCATGTTGGCCGACTTTGAAGTCGGGGACGCTCAGAGCGTCACACAGGGTAGTTGCACATTAACGCGTGGTGACGCGCGCACAGATTCCCTTTTGAGATGTGGAGCTAAACAGCTATCTAAAATCTAAAATGCTATTTCTTTGCACATATTTGAACATCCAGAGCATCAGCAGAACGTGGAGAAGCTCCTGAAACACTGCTTGCTGAGCAGGACGATGCAGGAGCTGATTGGATACTACGTTCCGATGGAAGAGTACTACATGAGGGAGACCGTCAACAAGGTAAATGAGTTTCATACAGTAGATCTATATTTAACTAAATAATCTTAAAGTGACCCGCTGCTCATCTGTGCTTGAGGCTACATAAGCCACTCCTATCATAACACACCTGAATCTGTGACCCAGCTGTAGGCACTCAGAGTTGCATTGTGGGTAATGTAGGCACCAGATTTCGACAAGGAAGAGTAATGCGTGGAATAATAATCCGGTTATATATCTGGTTTCTGCTGCATCGATTCCTTCTTTTCTTTTCTCTATTTTATTCTCAATGAAATCTTATTATACATCACAGTTTTGCCTAATTATATTAAGGTAGAAAAATAAGTTCAAGTACATAAAATATATAATAATGATAATAACTAGAAAACACAAAATATAAAATAACCCACAAAGAAACTAACCAATTTGAGTCATATCAAATTAATCAACTATACATCCACAATTCCACATCTATCTATATTCTAGGTGTTTGAGGGAAGTGGTAGTAGATTCTGATTCTATTATTATTATTTTAACGCTTATTTTGGCAAACTATTATATGAAATAAGTACACACGTGTAAATGTGAGAATGATCTGATCAACCTTGACAATTAAATAACTGTGGTCCCTTTTTAAGAACAGATTTGAATATAAGATAATATGTTGTGAAAGTGTTGAACATTTAGGATAATAACTGTGTATTTTCCTCCTCAGGCTGTTACTATGGATACATATGAAAAGGGTCAGCTGAACTCCAGTATGGTGGATGACTGCTTCTACATCGTGAAGAAGTGCATCAGTAGAGCTTTATCCAGCTCGAGCATCGACTGCCTCTGTGCCATGATCAACCACGCCAACTCTGTGCTGGAGTCGGATTTCAGGTGCTCACTCTTTCACGTCACAGTCGACGTATTCAATACTTTTCTTTATTTCTGTTTTCACACTTCTCCCCGTCTCATGTATGCGCCTCTTCCTGCCCCGTCTCTGTCCACCTGTCAGGGAGGTGTTGTACAATAAGCTGCGGCAGGGCTTCCCGGCCACGACGCTTCAGGACATCCAGCGCGGCGTCAGCAGCGCGGTCAGTCTCATGCAGAGCAGCTTACAGCAGGGCAAGTTCAACACGATGGGCATCGAGAGCGCTGAAGACGCCAAGGCGGCCTTTCTGGTAAGATGCACAGACGAGCACATAAATGTGTTTGTCCCGACCTCGCTCTCAGGCAGTATCTTAGAAATTGTCGGCCAGACTAAAAAAAACAGCGTCAGTAATTTAAGTGAGAAATCAAATGCATGAATAACCTCAACCTAATTCAAGTGAGGTAATATTTAAAGGAAGCACTACTTCAAAAACCTTTTCAGCCTTTCTCAAAAGATAAATTAGAATCAAGAAACACTTCAAGGTTCTAGCTACCCAAATAATTCTGCAGACTTTAACGATATTGTTTTTTGTTTTTTTCTTTCTATCTCAGGTGACTCTGAATAACGTGGAGGTGTGTAGTGAGAATATCACAACTTTAAAGAGGAACCTCGAGGTAAGTTACACATCTGTGCTAGGACTCTGCATCTATTCATCTTGTCATTTATACTTGACCTCATTGCTCGGATATTTTTTATTTATTTATTTTTTCCTCGCAGAACGACTGCTCCAAGTTGTTCAATCAGGTTCCCGGCTCTGGAGAACAAGCGAAGATTGAAAGCTGTTTGTCCGACCTCGTCAACACATCCGCCAAGTTCAAGGATCTCTTACAGGTTTCTCTCTCTCTCTCTCTCTCTCTCTCTCTCTCTCTCTCTCTCTCGTATTAATCAGTGCTTGTCAGCTGAGAGTTGTGTATTTGCTGATTTACAGTAGGGGCTATGCGACAGGGACCATTTCTATCGGTCTTTAAATGGTTAGTGTTACGGACCATTCTCTTATATTTTAAAAGTTACTGACAAAAAAGAAGTACAATCCACAGATGTTGAGATCTGGTAATATGTTTCTTAAATAAACTTACATTTTAAGGAGATTGCTATTCAAATTACTGGTGTAACTTTACAGAAGAAGGATAAAAACCTCCTGCCACCGTTTGAATAGGTTTTATAGGAAGGTAATACAGGACGTGTGTCTCAGGTCTTGTACTGTAGATGTGTGTAAACCTGCGGTACTACAAGCCTCTTTGTCTCCGAGTGTCCAGCCCGAGTTAAATGTTGTATACTTTCACTTCACAGGAGGGCCTGACTGAGTTAAACACAACAGCCATAAAGTCTCAGATCAAACCCTGGATCAGCGGTTTCCTGTCCATCACACACAACATAGAAGAGGTAACGGTCTCAGACTAGTGATCGACAATAAACTAGAGGTTACAAAACATGTTGCGGTAACAGCTGGTGTTCTCTCACAGGAGGAGTTTAATGATTACGAAGCTAATGATCCCTGGGTGCAGCAGCTCATCATTAACCTGGAGCAGCTCATGGGGGAGTTCAAGGTATCTTGTCTGAGCAGCTACGACTACAAAACATAAATGTGTCCTTCCTTCTTGTCATTTAAACTTCTCTATGTCTCCTCACCAGATTGCCTTGTCTCCTGTCATCTACGACACTCTGACCAGCCTGATGACCAGCTTGATATCTATTGAAATGGAGAAAACCGTTCTCAAATGCTCATTCAGCCGGGTGAGGAGCCGGGCTCGGCCACCAGGTGGCGCCGGGCACCCTCTGCATCACATTGCATCACATCACTGATACATGATGATGAGCCTGAGCAATGATTTATTAATGAGTTCAGAAAGGCCTGCAGGGGAGGGTGCCTCCTTTTGTCACGATGGCATCTTCCTATTTTGAGCGTGTTTACAGTGAACCGCTGAGTAGATGTTAATACTTTATGCAGCTTGAAGTCCATTCGCTGATTCTGATTGTTCTGCCGTAGCTTGGAGGGCTGCAGTTCGATAAAGAGCTTCGATCTCTTGTGGCGTACCTCACCACCGTGACCACCTGGACCATCAGGGATAAGTTCGCTCGCCTCACACAAATGGCCACCATCCTCAACCTGGAGCGGGTAATTTAGATCATATTACACACATACACCGAATAATTGTATGTTTATGGCAGCGGTGGAATGTAACTTAAGTACATGTTTGAGATATTTGTACTTCAGTATTTCCATTTTATTCTACTTTATAATTCTACTTAATTTACTCCCACGTTTATCTGACGGCTTTAGTTGCACTTTACAGATTAAGATTTTATATACAAAACATAAGGATTTTGTGAAATATGATGCTTTCTTATTACTGACAATATATAAAGGAGTTGAATTAGCTCCACCTCGCCCAAGTACAGCAGTAAAATGGGGCATCCAGTTGACTTGGATGCAAATAATGAAGCTGAACCTGTGCTGCAAAACTGCCCCGAAAAATAAAACACATTTCTACTGTGAAATGCTGAATACACATTAATGCATCAATAATAATAAACCAGTAAATACTTACTGGGGCATTATTATGCATTATGAATAGTATAACTTATTTTACATTTTGCTAAAGATTCTTAAAATGTTGCTACTATTACTTAACTAAATGTGAGTGCTTCCTCCTGGTTTACTCACATGTACTTATTTGTCCTGCAGGTAACTGAGATCTTGGATTACTGGGGCCCAAACTCGGGCCCGCTGACGTGGCGGCTGACCCCGGCGGAGGTGCGTCAGGTTCTAGCGCTTCGTATTGACTTCAGGAGTGAAGACATCAAGAGGCTGCGACTGTAACTCATGAACCACTCCGCTGGTCGTCAGTGATAGCCGTGCAGTACCCACCTTGTGATGCTTTGCACTAAAGAGCTCTGCACAATCCAGGTTTAATCCATGTTTCTGTAAATGGAGGTGGGTGGGGCAAATGGCCAGGGATTTTCTTTTTGTCTGAAACGCAAATGCTCATCCTGGAGATTTCAGTCGGGTTTTTCAGACTCTGCCCTCTGCTCCACACACGGCTCATGTCTGTATCGTAGTTACAGCTCAGCTTTTGGGGGCATGGTCTGTGGTTAATGGTGAACTATTTGATACGAATGGTCTGTAAAGTATGAATATTCTCTTAAATGTGTTATTAAAAAGCATAATTGTGTCACACCGGGAGTCCCAACTTGTTAACCTGTAGCTGGCTCTGAGAAACGAGGACACCCTGGGACCGAGGAGTGGAGCCCTCCGTGAAACAGAGCAGTAATGAACATCATACCCATTAAACTGACAGAAGCAGGTCAGACAGCTGATCCAGCCTAGTCATTCAATATATGAATAGCTCCTTGTCTGTGATGATGGAACACTTTTAACCTAATAAATTGAGAGCCGCTCTGCAACGCCTCTGATCCCTGCCATCCTCCACAATTCACGAAGTGCTGCTCTATTGCCATGTAAGACCTGTTCCCAATCTTTTATACATATTTCTGACACTAAATACAAAGCTGTGTTCACTGGGCAATGAAGCATTAAAAGTGGTCCATTCTCATAATTGTCAGCCTAATTTCCTGGTCTAACCTCAATTCTCTGCAAAGATTAAAGCAGGTCAGTGTGTATTTAAACTTCTGCTGAGAGGATGGCGCTGCCAGCATGTTTGTCATCAACCCTTTTCCCTCCGTCGGTGTAATGAGACTCAGACCACAAACGACAGGAATAGTTAGGAAAAGTGTGGCTTTAATGTAAACACAACATTCGATTGGCTCAGCACAAACATTCCACATGAGAGCAACCAATAAACTACCAAATAGGATGGGGTGCAGCACAAAAACATTCACAGTAAAAAAAAAATCTGGTATAATCATAATATATATATACAGTACGGTGCTTTTAAGGTGAAAATGGAGATAGGATATGGGGACTGATATGTGATAGATAAGAGTATAGAGAGATGGGAGAATTTCAGGGTGCACAGGTGAAAATGGAGAGCTGTACTTTTTCTCTGTGAAAAGAGAAACGTGACAGATGGGCGGGTGGGTGGGGGGGTGGGGTGGGGGAGGGGTGAGGGTAATGGTTCCCTGTTTACTGATCAGGGAAGAAGAGGGTTGGGTAAAACCCACGACTCCCCAGACAGAGGCCGCCTCAAATGATATTGTTCTTGTGCAGTCTTCTACTTCTACACAGATTCACATCGAAGGGTAAAGCACCACACGGAGAACAAGATGTCATTGGAGGGCTGCTTTCTACCCTCTGAACCGTAGACAGGTGTCTGTGTACCCCAGTTTTTCATGTCAGGAAATAAATATGTGGCACGGGATTTCAGGAGGTAGAAGGAGGCATGTAGGGCATGAGGCTTAAATAAATAAATCATTCGATGATAATAATCTGTTATTTAAATAATATTACTCGATAGTATGAACATGAACTATGATTTCTGATCCTAATCTGTCCTCAGATGGTTGGCACCGATATGATGGGTTTTTTTTTTTTTTTTTTTTAAGCTATCATTGGCTGCTAGGCATTTCCTCACGCTACAGGAGGCCAATGGAAATGGGTAGCCACTCTGAACAGAAGAATCCTCTCATTATGTTTTAAAGTAAAAGAAAACAGAGAGTGGAAAAGACCTGCAGGCTACTCAGTCATGTGTGGGTCTGAAGGAGAGGGAAGCTTTGTCCCTTCTGAAAGTTAAAATAGCCTCCTTCCCAACCATGACCCTCAGCCACGAGTACAGCACCTCCCCAACATCATCATCATCTCCACCTTCATACACACAGCAGCTCTTCAAACGCAGCACAACAGGCTATTTTCAGTACAGATATAAATGCCTCGAGACTTGCACATAAAAACGTCACGTAAAGAATGGGACAGTAGTCCGCGCTGTGGTTAAAAATGACATTGCACTCTCCTCGCGTTGCATTTCTGAGTTTTGCAAAACGAGGCTCCAGCTGACTACAACCCAGGTGCTGCCCCTTCTGACCTCCCCAGTTGTTGACACAGTCATCAACGAAACATGAAACATTCAGCTCAAAAACACGTTTTTATAAGACAAAACTGGGGTTGTATAGTGAAATCAAAATGAGAGGAAGGGAACAAATCATGGCAATAATCCAGTGTGGTGTCAGACGGCAGCTCTTTGGGTCCATTTGGACGTGTAGAATTACATATTAATGTGTTTAAGTATCATCAAAATTATCATTATTAACACCTCATACTCTCCATAACAACCTCTGTGCTTGGCCAGGCCTCAGTATAAGCCACACCCTCTAAGGTTGTTTGCAATAATGATGTCAGTGACGGCATCAAACACTACCTGGATGTTTCCTGTGTCTGTGGCACAGGTCAGGTGACAGTAGATCTCCTTATTGGGAGAGCGGTTCTTACTCTCAAACTGAACCTGAATATATGCAGTAGCATCGTCGTAAGTATTAGCACCTGGAGACGAAACAGAGAGAGAAGAGCAGACAGCATGAAGGACCAACATTTACCACTTTGCTCGTGAGGAAGCTCCGCCTGAAGATGAAACTCACCTGTGTATTCTGGAAAACAGATGGTCAGCGGTGACTTCTTGATCTTGTCACCAAACAGATCCTTCTTGTTGAGGAAGAGGATGATTGAGGTGTCGATGAAGAACTTGTTGTTACAGATGGAGTCAAAGAGCATGAGTGACTCATGCATGCGGTTCTGCAGGAAGTAGAGTAGAATAACTTAACTCGGTGACAAAATGCCAGTTTAACAGCTCTTCATCACAGCTTCAACAACCGATTACTAAATGTGTTACTGATGCATACCGAAGAGAAACAACCGGGATTTAAAAACATTTATTGTACAAAGTTATTTTTGTCAATTATCAAAAAGGAACAGAACAAATAAACATTTAAATGTTAATGTATTTTCTGCTATCCCAACCGCAGGCCCCCGGCTGACCACAGAGGAAGAAAGTAAACAAATTATTTATTAAAAGACGACTAAATAAAAGATTTTACTTTTTATTTTTAGTGGTAGTTTCACTGTCTGTCCTCTTCGGTTGGGGTTTCTGCCTCCCCGGGATATTTTTATTTTTTCAAATCAAGGGTCTAAGGACATAGTTTGTTGTACTGACGCCCTCTGGGACAAAATTGGGATGTTAAAATAAGAACATATGCTCTGTAACTATGTTTGACTTGACTTGAGTGCAGACTAAAATTTATAATAAAATTGAGACGCAAAAAAAAAAAAAAAAAAAAAAAGAAAAAAAAGTGTGCCGGCTTTGTCAAACTGTAACTATCAAGGATTTATTTTTTGAGCGTTTTGCTTTTAATAGATAGGTAACAGTAGTGTGGACGAAGGTCGAAAGCGGGTATATAAATGCATCCCCATCCAGACTCACATTGGTGATGTTGCAGTTATATGTCTCTCGACCACTCAGGAAACCGGCACGTCTTTAACTTCAGTCAGAGCCCCTCGGTGCATTGTGCTCCAGAGGGATTCAGACTGAATTAACGGAGTCACACTTACAGTTGTTTCGTCTTCGTGGAGCACCTGGTCGTATCCGCTCAGAGCAACGCAGAAGATAATGGCAGTCACATCTTCAAAGCAGTGGATCCACTTCTTCCTCTCTGACCTCTGACCCCCAACGTCAAACAGCCTGGAAAAAGTGAAAGAAGTCAGTTCAGACGTCGAGTTGTAATCCCTGAACCTAATCGTATACAAAATGCCAACGACAAAGGCCACGTTGTCTTGAGCTGCGTGTACGCTACCTGAAATGGAGGTTTTTGAAGGTGAAGTGGGTTTCGACGATACCAGTAGTCTTCACTCGGGTTCTCAGGATGTCCTGCTCTGTGGGCTGGTAGTCTGGCGCCCCGATCCGGTCTAGACTGTCCAGGTAGCTGATAGAGACGGAGAGCAACGAGAATGTGGGTTAGAAGACCGGTGTCTCTTTTGCACGTCGGGGTCCTTATCGTCCGTTAGCTGCACTCACTATTGAGCAGAGTCGTTGAGTTGGTATTCCCGGGCACGGCTGAAGCACTCCTGAGTCCCAGCATCGGTCCATACACGCTGCATAGCGGTGAGAAGCTCTGCAGAGTACGGCTCTGTGTCCTCCATACGACTGACCACATCGCACACCAGCTTGGCATCGGCCTGGACGCATGCGTATAAGATCAGAGAAGGAGGAACAAACATATATCTGTGGATTAATGTTGTTGTGGTCAACTATTTATACGATTTCTGGCTTCTTAAAATGACAGTTCCAGTTTCACTTCCAGTCAATGTGAGTGACATCAACTAGATGTCTTAACCCAAATAGATAAATATCCCATTTCACCCCTTAAATATAGATAAAATATCAGCTTCTCAGCAGTCTGTAGGGCATTTGAGCTGGTGGGTGACGAACTTTTCTATCCTTGTCTCCAAACTCGATGCCCAGTGAGTCCATGGCTCGCAGGATGGCCGCCAAGCTCTGGATGGTGTTGCTGTAGACCACAGGCTTATACTGCTTCACATCATCCCCAGAAAAGCCATCTTCATGGATAATCCTGCAGGCGCAAACAAATATTAGCACAAAGACACAAGTATGGATTTAAGAGAATAACCATTACATATCCATATGTCCCGACAGACCAACATTATTGTGTTTTTTACAATGATCCACATGTTCTAGCAGAGCTTTCTCTTCGTGTGTGTGTGTGTGTGTGTGTGCGTGTGTGTGTGCGTGTGTGTGTGTGTGTGTGTGCCAGGTGATTCTTGGCATAGTATTGCCCCCTCTCTCTTCTTCCAACCATCTCTACTTAAAACGCATCTTTAAGTGTGTCGTGTGCAATGGGATGGGCATTGATCACATTCTCAGTCTGTAATTGGACAGTAATGTGATATTTAAGCCATTTATAATTTATGATGGCCGATGGAGTGGAATCAGTCAGAGCACTAATCAATCGCACCACACAGATCTGTACTGTTACATTGAGTGCGGCACAGTTAAACTGCTTATAGTCTGGTCATCATTAAATTGTCCATCAGCACCCTCCTCACCCTGACCTCATGTACACTGAATCTATAAAATATGTATAGTCATAACTTCCTGACACTTGGAAACTTCACCGGCTTCTCTTCTCCTCTTTTGTGATCCGTGATTGATGTTTGAGGAGGAAAATAAATGAGGAGTGATGGTTTTTCATCTGTATTCACTGCAGCAGTGGCCGTTATGAAGATGTGTTTTATAGCAGTGCCACCCGGCCACCATAAAAATTAACAGTTTTATGAAATAAAACATTAGCCTTCAGGTTAAAGGAGCAGAAGTGCAGTTTCACATAGCAAAGACCATTAGATAGTTTAGGGATAGAACCAACAATTATTTTTCTATTATCAATTAATGCGCCAATTAATCGCTTAGTCCAAAACACAAAAGTATTCAATTTACTATAATTTAAGACAATGAAAAGCATAAAATCCCCACATTTAAGAAGCAGGAACCAGTGAATGTTTGGGATTTCTGCTAAACAAAAATGACCTAAAGGGATTATTTGATCATGAGAATAGTTGCAGAATTATTTTTCTGTCAATAAACTAATTGATTAATCAACTTATTGCTCCAGCAGGTAAAATAATTGTGACTATTGTTTAGATGTAAGGTGCTTAGTGGGAAGAGGTGCATTTAATTTACATGTTGTGTGTTCAGTGTATGCAAGATGCTTATGGGCCTCACAGGCCGAAGAAGTTAAAATTACAGTAACTAACGATTACATTCTTTATTGATTAATCTGCAAATTATTTTCTTATTTCCTTGATTTATTGGTCTATAAATATTTATATTAAAGTAGTTTGAAATGCACATCCAGCCGCGTGGGCTCATCTTCAAATCTGTAATTTTGTCCAACCAGCAGTCCGAAATTCAAAGATGGTGAGATGATCACAGAGGAGTGAGAAAACAAGTAAATATTCACATTTAATAAAGACAGAACAAGTGATTTTTAGCAATTTTAACTTTTACACATGACTTAAACCATTAGGAGGTTATCAAACTGCAGATTCATTTTTAATTTAATTGACTAATCGTTATAGCTCTACGTTCAGTAGCCCGAGTGATGAAAACCTAACTGATCAATCACAGTCTCCAAAAAGGTCTAAAAATAGACACGACTGACATTTGTACAGTCCATCACCCTCAATGAAGTGGCTGCTTGTTTCATTCATTCAATACAAACATCAAATATACTCCACTGTGTTCATCTTTCCAGTATGAAACTCAATTATTACATTTTCTGACCATTTTAAGGTTTTTTAAATCGTTTTGCTAAAAAATTCTTGCGGCCTTTCAGACTCTCTCTCTCTCCCTCTTTGTGTATCTCACACACACACACACACACACACACACACACACACACACACACACACACACACACACACACACACACACACACACACACACACACACACTCATGCAGTGAAACTACAGCAGGTGTAGTTTTACTCTCATTGCAATCAAAACCTCCACCACACATCCAGGCCTGGATCACACGATATGAAACTCTCCACCTTCATACTAACCTGCACATCAAGTGATGATGATGGTGATGATGATGAGTGGTCATATTACAGCAGAGCATGTTAAACTTGCCTTCCAACACCTAAACTTTATGGCCCACACTGTGTAGGCAGGTAACACCCATCCATCTGCTGCTTGCGGAGGCTAAAACAAACCCTGAAAAGTATTTGTAAACACTATTTGGACCCAGTGTCTCGTGTTCAGGGCACAGTGGTGATTTATGGACGACCAGAGACCACGGGGAGGGTACTGAGGTGAAGGGGAGAGGAGGAAGCGGGGCATGGAGGGAAGGAAGGAAGGAAGGAAGGAGGGAGGGAGGGAGGGAGAGAAGGAGGGCGCAGTCAGTGCATTGCAGGCCGGGATGCGCTGAGCAGGATGGAGGCAGAGAGAGACACTGCTACACCACGAGCACGGGGAGATGCTGGACGAGACTAAATGTATAACCTACAAAGGACCGTGCCTTTTCCGCGGTAAAATATCTAGAAACTTAACTAAGAGGGTTAGAGAAAACAACAACAGTGATTTAAAACATCAAAAGATGATTTAGCTTAGACAGAGGGAAGGTTTAGATGCGGTTTTAGAAGCCATATTTCTGCGTAAATCCGCTTTATAGGCAAAGTACTCCCGGCGATATCGGGCACTTAAAGCCATTAAGATTAAAAGCAGAGGTATTCACTAATGGAGCTGTAGTGACCTCAATGTAATTCACACACACACACACACACACACAGGCATAACACGCACGCGCACACACACACACACACACAGAGGAACAACACCCACGTATCCCCAGTCGCACACTCCCTGTAGTCAAGTAAAACCCTCGTTAACTACATTTCAGCACCCGGGCAGTGAACAGCGCCCTGGGACGCACCGGGCGGCCTCCGCAGCCTCGCTGCCGGTCTGCAGGAGGTGCTCGAGTCACCGGCACTCCTCCGGTGCTCCGGCCTCTCGAAACATGGCGGCTCAACTGCCTTAGCACAGATATGGGAGGCGCAATCTGGGGCCTTTTACTGTGGCGGAGTCGGAGAGGGTTAAAAGGAGCAGGACAAGAGAGACTTACTTCATCTGTTTGACGATGGTGCTTTTACCGGACTCCCCGCCGCCTGCAAAGAACGGAGGGCAGAGTGAGACCCGGCAGTGAAATCAGTACCACGGAGAGCACCTCCGCCCCATGCAGTCCCACCACAAACCAAACCGAGCCGCGCCGCGCCGCGCCGAGGCGCAGCAGCAGCCCCGCGGCCGGTGAGGCGCTTCTCTTACCGAGCAGAAGCAGCTTGACGTCCTTGGCGGCGACCACCCCGTCCTCCTTCAGGTTTTTCTCGATGGCCTTGCTCCGGTCCAGAGCAGCGCGCTCCTCGGCGCTCAGTGTACATCCCATGTTTCCAGGCGAATGAGCAATCCCGTCGTCTCTCCGGTCCGCCCTGTCCCTCGCCGACTCTCAATCAGTGCGCGGTCTCTCGCTCGAGCTCTCCTCCCGCGCTGTCCGCTACAGCATTAGGCCCGGATTGAGGGCAAAACAGAGCCGGGATCCCGAAACGGTGTTTTCTCCTCCGTGACTCCGTGTGCGCCTCGCTCGCTCCGTCTCCTCTCTCAGAGGGGGTTGGGGGGTGGGGTCGTTGTGCTCGAGCCTGCGGGGCTGGGGTTGTTGTTAGGTGGGGAGGGGGGGAGCCTCTCTCTCTCTCTCTCTCTCTCTCTCTCTCTCTACAGGGCGGTGCTGCTGGTGGTGATGATGACAGCGAGCATCGTATCTGTTCACGAAGGCGGACAGGAGGGGCGCGAGAGGACGGGGACCGAGGCAGAGCTGGCTGCGCGAGACTCACCTAACGCGCAAAATCTCGCTTACGTCAGAGCAGCCGGGCTTTAATCACATCCCATGAAAGATTATTCAAATGAAAGAGCCGTTTAAATGGCAAATGCTGCCCTCTTGTCTCTTGGCATTAATGGAAATTGTCCTGCAGTTGAAATTAAAACGCCCCAAACAGTAATATTCTTCTATTGCACGAGGACTGCGCTGAGGTTTAACACCAACAGGCCTGGCGCACATGCGTAATGGCGTTCAAGGAGCACAAGATTAACCGTTTCTTTTAATTAGCCGACATAAATTAAAAAAAAAAAAAAATTATATATATATATATAAAAAAAATATATAAAATATATATATATATATATATAATAATATAGTCGGTTAATCAATTGTTTATTTTAGTAGCTTTATAATAAAGTAAAAAATACATTGGTGGAGGCAGCGGCCTCCTGTTATTATGTAAATATGCCTGTAGGCTACAAATACACCATTACAAGTAAAGGTCTGCATTCAAAATGGTACATTTGTATTTCATAAGATTATCAAAGGCTTTGTTACTTTACAGATCAAGTTATTATACAACTAGGCCTAAATACAGATTTTTAATGAATGTAGTGGAGGAAAAGGAAGCTTAAATAAAATGGAAATAGGCTCCTCAAGTACCAGTGTCTAAAACAGTAGAGTGTAGAGAGTAGGTATTTTATTATTTCTATTTTCTTAGCCTACATCTAAGAAAATAGAAAAAATGAAATACCTCTAAATTGTGTTTGTGTTTGAGTAAATGTACTTAATCACTCTCTACTTCTGCTGATCATAGAAATAAAACACATTGGCTTTAAAACCCCAACATGTGCAATGTTTTTGCTAAGGGTAGAACATCAACTCAACATTTCATAAACCCACAAAATTCCCAGAATTTTTACTTCGGACATAACCTGTTTCCTTGTTACACCATGACGTAAAGAGAGCTGCGATTGTTTATCATGACTTGAAATGTGTACGTCTATGTTGGGGGTTGTGGCTGTACTATACAGCAATAATAAATGTTTTGGTGTGTGTGTGTGTGTGTGTGTGTGTGTGTGTGTGTGTGTGTGTGTGTGTGTCTGCGCGCGCGTGTGATAAAAGCTTCTAATCCACACATCACATCTGGATGGATGGTCAAGTAGAGTAAAAAAAGGGGGGTTGGGCTTTTACAGTGGACCCTGAATGGAAACCAGCAGAGGAGCTCAACCTGAGGAGACTCCGTCCATCAGCCGCGCTGAGATAAAACCTCACACACCTCAGCTTACCCCTCCACCTCTCTGGCCTCAGGCTCCCACAACGTGACACATGCAGGTCCATGCACACATTCAGCAACATAATCAGCACAGTTTAATCATATGAGCATGTGCACGTGTGTGTGTGATGGCAGGCAGGGAGGATTAACACTAAATTATACCTGAGGGAATTTTCACAAAATTATGTTTTCAGATTTAATTACACTAATGCATTAAACACAAACATGAAGACTTTTTTTTTTTATACAACCATTTAATTTGTATGAAACCATTTTGTAGAAAAAAGAAATCAATAACCTTCAGTTGTGGAAGGTTTCATCTGTAAAATGACATCGAGCACAAATAAAAGGTTTAAACAGTGCATTAAACTCAAGACAGCATGTCCTTTAAACAGTGATGACAGATCATTCCCTCTAAACGAAACAACACCGCTAATAATTGAAAAGCAAATCATGATATGAATCAATTCTCACAGATGTGTTAACATGTGTTCACACAACCTGTCCGAAACATGCACACACACACGCACGCGCACACGCACACGCACACGCACACACACACGATTTTGAATGACAGACAGTCAATCAAGAACAAACACACTGTATATCATAAGCAGGCAGGACAATGTCAACCGCTCCTCATGCAGAGAGGATCTGTCACCCCTCAGTTTTCAAAACTCGTACACGCAGAACAGAAGCACACCGAGTTATTCTCGTGGCTGTATCTCCAGAATATTTTCAGCCAGGCTGGTGAGTTTGCAGTCCTCCAGTGCTTTGACCAGTCGGCTCAGCTTGGCTGCTCTCCCCTCTGCCTGGATGAAGCGACTGAGCAGCTGATAGGCTTGCTCATACAGCCCTTCTCTCTCATACTCGTAGGCCAGGTTGTCTATGGCCAGATCCTTCAGAGCCCGGCAGCTCTTCCCCAGGGCCCTCCCTACATGCTTCCACTGACGGCCCACTCCGTTAGAAAAGCTCTGAACATCTCCCGCAGTCAGCATCCGGTCCTCTGATGGGCCAAAGGGTAAAGGATGAAGGGGAAAGAGTTAGCATTAATTAGGAGTTGTGTTTGTGTCAGTCCAGTATTAACTGTCTTTAAACTCTGATTTGGTCCCCACTAAAGATAATATCTGTCTCTTTAGCTGCTAAATGCTCCACTGTGTTCACCAGCTAGTTGATAACTGTGTCTGTCTGAACAGAGGTCTTCAACTAAAACAAAGCTGATGACAACGGTGAAAATTAACTAAAACGGTGAAGTTGCAGGTCATGAAACCTAAACAATGATCTGAAACATGCTAAAATGCTCCTTGAAGCCGAGTGGAGATGAAGATAATTCTCTAAGTTTTTCCACAACAATCGACAGCTTTCACATTATTTAAAGTGAGTGAATCCGTTGTCGATACAACAATATTGACTTGTGCATCTTCATGGTTGTAAACGTGTGTGAGTGAGTGAATAGTGAACAATCAGGTGTTTTGGTTCCATTAAATATCAACGGTGCCTCATCAAAAGTACCAACATCAATTTACAAATCCCAAGAGAAAAGGTTCATGTGAGCAGCTCGGTTTTGTTTCAGCGTCCGTCCGAAGTGGACAATATGTCTTATTATGCCGACAACATGGAGGGAGTTTGACAAGTTTCATAGCTTGACGCTTAAAGCAATTAAATAAAAAGCCACCACGTAGCTTTGATTCACCAGCGGCTACATTAGACTATACATAGTGTGTGGCCACCCGGCATGTGACTGATAATAAAAGAGATTAGTGCAACCAGGAAATGCATTTAAATTGCATGAATTTGATCTCGTCATGTATTAACAGAAATCCATTTGTAATTAATACATTTATTTCAAATTTGGCTTACCCACTACAAAATTATTTTTCATTATTCAGAGTTAACGAGAAACCAGGTCAGCGAGGGCTGTTGGAGCCTCGGAGGAGGCTCTCGAGGAACAGAAGTCCCTGATGCCCAGACACAGTTGTGTTTCTGAGGAAGCCGAAACTACATTTACATGAACTGAAATCAAATCTTTAATTAACGAAAATAGAAAATCAAATTAACTTTCAAGACTTTCTAATGCCTCATCAGTTAATGTTAATTTAACAGTTCAATACGAGGTCGACAAATTCAAATCAATGCAATCCAAATACATCATCTGCTCGCACTAATCTCTTCCCATAGACCGACCATCAATTTATAAAAGGTTGGATTAGAGTCAGATGACAAACATAAACTGAATGCCGTCAGTGTCGGATGCTGTGATAACAACATGGAGAACATGAATGTGTCTGCGTCTCGCATTATAAACTTTTTTTCCGCAGACCAACAAATCTCAGATGCTGAGGCTTCAAACGAGGACATGAACAAAGATGGAAAAGGTTTCAAAACTTTTCAACCTTCAGACTGTACAAATGTGCAGACACAAACATTAAATAATAAATACCAGCTGATGCTTTGTCTCATGGATTATATTTTACCAGCAAGTTTCTTATCTCAAGTTCCGTTTAACACGTTGTTGGATGAAGTGAAACAAATGGCTGTCTGGAAGACAGGAAATCAATTAAAAACTCATGGCATGCTTTGGGAAATGATTGGAAGAAATGTAGTGTGGTGATTTAAAGTTGACAGCATGATTTCATCCCTATTTGTCACTGAACCGTGTGCTTCTGGTGAATCTAATAAGAAAAGTCACCAAGCACCTAAAGTGATTAAGATAAAAAAAAAAAAAAAATGCTTTTTTAATCTCTAGCGTGACCTCACTTGACCAAAAGTCTGGCACAAAGTCTGTGAAGGACACGTTACACACGACTCAAGAGTAGGAACGATCGCCTCGACTCACCAAACACTTTATTCTGAAACTTGAAGCAGTTGCTGGGGACGGGACACTCTTCCTGTGTGATGGGGGTCGGCTGCGGGGCTTTGCCACGGGCCTGAGTCTGCAGCTGCTCCTCCAGATGATCAATCTCCTCATCGCGCAGGCGCTCCGGCTACACAAAGGGTCAAAGGTCACGTACACTGAATAAAAGGAATGACAACATTTCGGTGAACTCACCCTCTTTGTCTCTTGTTTTTGTGAGTGTACATCCTGCCACCCACAGGACGCACGAAACAAAACTTTAAGTAAAGTGAGAAAAATATCATCAACAACAACAACAACACACAAAACGTTGAAACATACATCTTTAATTTAGTTAATGCAAACATTGACCACTTAGAGAAACTTATAATCACATTATAAAGCATTATAACAGTGATCGTAATGTTATAAAAAGATGATAAAACTATGGTGATTATAGTCAGTGAGTGACCAGAAATTATGAAGTATCATGAAACTTGACCTTATAAATCCTTATAAAATGCTCTATAATTTTTTATGATTATTGTTATTAATCATAATTGGATATTTGGGAGTCCTTCTAACTATGATTGTAAAATGCTATGAGCAGATTCTAACGCATTAGAAAGTGTTGCTGAGAATCTTTTTTAATACATTTTATACCAACAGGAAATAATACGACACATCTGGTGAACAGATGCCAAATAAAAGAGAATAGAAGAGTTTTTCCAAAGACTTTATTCTCCTTGTGGATGTTATTATACTGACTCATTAAAGATTGATTTCTGAATATGAAAACGTCAAACTGGAATTTTAATAAAAATCTCTGTTTTGCTTTAGTTCGATTGCCGAAGGAAATATGAAAAGAGTCGTGGGGGAGATGATGAGTAACATCGACATGTTGTCTTTATTAGAGGAAAAACTTCTCGGAGTTCCCAAACGCCTATTGTGCAAAAATGCTGATTAGTGCAGAAATAACAACTTATATTGAAAAAAGTTTCATCGTCAACAGAAAATGAGGTAGGCAGGATATATGACTCGCTCGTGTTTGGTTAAGCCAAAACAAAACAAAATCACATGAAGAAATCAGCTGACATGAACACGATGTCAGGCTGAAGGAGGGACTTGAAATGAAAATCAGGCAAATCAGTCTAATTAAATGCTTTATAAGTACAGACTACTTGAAATGTTGGAGCTGGAGCTCTATCTCAAATTGCCAAAGAAAAGACAAACATACAAGTCAAGTGTACCTGTGACAGGTGGATGTGCTGGAGGCAAAGCTCCAGCTTGTCCAGATAGAGATCCAGGATGTGAGTGCTGGCCTTGAGCTGAGTTTCCACTGTGAACTCTTGGGGAAGAGTAAGAAGCCGGCAGGCGTGTTGAGAGAGGGACTGACGCACCGCTCCAGAGCTGTAGCTCTCCAGGAACTGCTGACACGCTGCTACATCCTCAAACTTCACCTCCACCCCCAGAAAGGGGTCGGCGTCATGGACCTTAAGTATCTCATAACCAGCCAGACCTCCTGCAGAATCTGACCACGTAACATACTGATTAATAAATGTGACAGCCAAGAAAATACAGATTGGTACGCGAGGCGTGCCGAGTGGAGCTGAACTCGAGGGCTCACCTATGAGTGTCAGCTTGATGACTTTGAAAACGATGAACTTGCCCTGTTCTCTGTCTTTGAAGAGAGAGAGCAGGTTCACTCCGGGGCAGAGAGACTGCAGAAACATGACGGCACATCCTGTCCACGGCCCACGATCCACAGTCTTGTCCGCCATCTTCTGAACACAACGTGAAGACAACACAAGTCACTAGGAGTGGAGAGTAATTACTTTAAATTGTGTGTTGACAAGGACAGATACAGGAGATCATTCCTGCCCTCTGCAATAACACTACAATAAATCACCTGTGGCCAAATCAACCACCCAACTATAGCACCTTTGTTTGTTTGTTGGCTACATCTTGCACTACTGTTTCGTTTGTTAGTTAATTTAATTTAATATTATTATTCTATTCTATTTGTATATATTGTGCATTTTTCTTAGTTTCTTCTTCTTATTATTATATTGTATTTTTGTATATATTGTTCTTTTCTTACCTGTATGTAAAAATGCTGCGGTACCGAAAAAATTTCCCCTTGCGGGATTAATAAAGTATTTATCTATCTATCTATCTATCTATCTGTCTATCTATCTATCTATCTATCTATCTATTTATCTATTTATCTTGAGTTGCTTTGAAATATCGCGGAGGAAGAATCCTTATCTCCACTTTGTTTCGGCCACGTTCCTCTTCATAACACCGTAACAACACTGACTGGGACTAAAGATATTTGCCATGTGTAAGCAGCTCTCAACATATGTTTTAACTGTGTGAAGAATTATGTAAATCAGAAGAAAGAAAAAGAGCCCTGAACCTCAAACAAAGTAAAAACCCTGAGAGGTTTACGAGTAAAGTTATTGAAAGCCCCGCTGTGACATCGGGCGTTGTGAAGATCAAGAAGCACTTCTAGATCAGCAGCAGTGTGTTTCATTGCCTTCGTGATGCTTTCCACCCCATGAAATGCCTAGATTATCCTCATTTCCTCAATTAATGTTTAAGTGAATATGTGCAGTTGTTTCTTTTTATTTTAATTTGATTGTGAAACCAGCAGTCAGTGAACTGGACATTAGTAATGTATATGTCTCTGTGTGTATTTGTAACATCTGTATGACTGCTGCATAATTCTATTCATCCTATAAAATGGCACAAATCAATAAAAATAATTTACTTTAATATAAGTGACTGCTTGTCTTTGTTTTGTTTTTGAGACGTGCTATTATTACATAATACTACAACCATTTCATATGATAATATCATGAGACCTGAATAAAACTAAAACCCACAAAGGTCAACACTGGCAAAGGATTAGTGAGGTAGCAATTCACAATATTCATGATTACATTCAATATCTTACCGTTGTGTGACAACTTAATTTATTTATAGGTAAACAAAAATAAGTAGTCAAGTTTAATATGCAATTTAACTGCAGCTGATATTTGAGTGTAGCTTCGAAGGAATCAGGTCGAGTGGTTTCTGTGTGGTTTCTATGGGACGTACAACATGTTAGAGGACAATCGTTGACAAAACTTTTAAGCAGAGTTGCCCAACATTCACTGGTTCAGCTTCTTAAATGTGAGGATTTGTTGTTTCCTATGATTGTATATTTAATATCTTTGGCCATCTATTACATCACCATTGGCTCTGTTATATTGTGAGAAGCATTTATCACTGTTGTTGAAACGGTACTGAATAAATTATTAAATTAAACATACGTGGTGACAAAAACAGTTGCTATCTCCTTGGTTACGCAGCGACTGCAATGAATTGTCAATAACATTTTGAAATTGATGAATTGCTCAATATGCTTTTCATTTCAACTGAGGCGGATGAAACTATTTCCAATCAAAGCGAGGAGACAAATAAGTCATATAACCTCTCTTAATAAATCTGCATGTGACCGCCAGCAACACGTTTCCTCCCAGAGTTAAACCAACTTCTGCCCCAGTCGTCCCTGGTTGTCTCGGCTTCACTCCTCTTTAACCTTTTTTACCCCAGCCTCCTTTTGAAGCCCTCATTACATAAAAACATGTTTAATCTCGGTGCTCCCCTCCCCCCTCGAGCCCCTAACTGCTGTACACGCCCGTTAGCCCGCTAGCACTCTTGGTGCCGTCTCCATGCACAGGAGGCAGAGCGCTCTGCGGGGAAAGAGCATCCTCTGAGCTGGATTATAAGCATGTCCTCATATTTCACTAATACACAGTAAACTTGGCCGCTGGCTCTACAGGAATCTCCACAACTTAACCAGTATATAATTATGTGCTATTCTATCTACCGGTACTCTGGAAGTATACTGTGAGATTTGTTCAACAGCTGTATGAGGATTAAGTGATCATCAGGAGCTTAAAACATATCATTTAGCTTTGGCTGTCAAAAGGCAACCTCTAGTATTCCCTGGACAGCTCGGCTGACATTTAGGGGAAATATATTGATTCACACAAGGACGTCACTCATTTTACCTTCATGTGATGATGGGGGTTGACGCTTGTGTCTGTCGGCTTTGTGCTTATAGCTCTGGATGTAAACTTAACGGACCAGAAGATCTGTTGATTATCTTTTGATGAATCATTTAGTCTCTGGAAAAATGCACTTCTCAATTTCACAGATCCAAATGTTCACATTGCTGGATTTGTCTCACCAGCAGTCCAAAACCCCCAAATCAATCAATTTACCATAATCATAATGTTTTGATTGATAAATGACTTAAACTATTAATATATCATACAAATTTAATTGGCGATTCATTTTCTGTCAACTGGCTAACTGATTAATCAACTAATAGATAAATATAGACTGATAATAGACTAACAAATTGTTTACTCTACCCTTCAATTTAATGATATCCATACAATTTAGAGGCAAGTCAATAAATATAAAAACAAAACATGTCATCACAAACAGGTAAAACCTTACATTTTCTAATTAATACAATTCTTGTCCATATGTACACTAAATACAAAATATATATAAATACATACAGGTCCTGTATGTGCTTTCAGTTAGGCCTTTACTGAGGGATCTGCTCATGCCGTGCTCATTAAATATCTAAACATGGACGCCTCACGTCAGCCAGGCCGCCGCTCAAGGTAATTAAACTACATTTAATGACTAAAGTGTTATATTGCCAATGCACAGCATTTGTAAGTCTCTCTAAACCAACTCTGTAATCATATGAATGTCCTGACTCGTCTATTCTGGGTACTACAGCACGACTGTGACAGAGAGAGGGAGTGTTTACACTAATCAGGCGGAATAAGTGAAAACACCTGTGTAGGTGTACGTGGTTGTGTAGGGGCTTGATGGAAAGGTTCAAATGTTTCCAATCTGTCACAAAACAATACCCACAGGGGTTTACACACACATAGAAACAGTTATTGATCGGAGTCATCAGTCCCCATACTGGCTCCAGAGAAATGCTTTCTTTAAAGCGTTGCAATGTGAGCTGACCGACCAGAGACCACTCGTTTTGTAAATCAACAGAAAAAGTAAGTGGCAACAATGAATATTACCTCTGTGGGCGACGTTAGCGTGCGGAAATAATTAGTCCATCAAGTGATTAACAGAAGAAAAAAAAAGTATCGACAAAACAAAACAAATCCTTGCTTTCTAAAGTAATAATTTAAGTTTGAAACTCCCTTTGACTTTGTTTCCACAGACGTGTCATGGTCAGACTGGAGCACAGATGTGTGTACAGAACGAGGACAGTTGAATTTAAGGGATCTTGTTACAATTAGTATGAATGGACACGAATAAAAATTACAGAGTATTAATGCTTTTAACGTGCATTGAAACTTAAAAACAACATTTGAACCTTTCCTTTAAATGAGGGTAGCTCCTGTAAAACTAATATCACTCATGTTGTGTATAACATCTAACTGGTACAGTTTCCAAAAACAATCCAACTATTGCTAAAATATACATTTGACAGTATTTGTTTTAGATACCTTGATGGTATAAATCCATCCAGATGTTCCTATAGTGTCCAGGTGATGCATGTCTTTAGCTGGAGTTAACAGGCCTACAGTTGAAGACAGTGGCAGTGGTCACGTCACACGTGATTCTGACGTGAAGTTACGTCCCATGACGTGAGTCTTCAATCAATAACTTTACAGGTACCTCGCAGCTTGATCGGAGACGTGTAGCGTGTGATTTACAATCGTAAAGGTGGTGTTTTCACGACCAGACGTGACACAGATCGTGTTGATAACCCTCAGTAGTCACACTACACGGGACACAGCTGCCGTAAAGCGTCGCGGTGCGACACATAAAGTTACTTTACAGCTCGGACACCGTTTCGGGTAACCATGGTTTCTACATCAGCTTTCTCCACAGTCACGATGAGGTAAGTCGTTGTTAAAGTGGGGACAAACTTACCTTAAAACTTTTTTATATCGTTCGGCGGCCTGACGCTTCCTCCTGCGGGATCACACCCACTGACGCGGCCGCGGCCTCCTGGCCTCCCATTGGCTGAGCTCGGGTCATGGAGGCCTCCCATTGGCTGAGCGCGGGTCACGGAGGGCTGTGATTGGTGGAGATCAACACGCCGCCCGAGGCGGAGAATCATGACAGGAAGGAAGTGAGCTCTTTCTAATTTACAATGTAAGAATATAATTTAGGGAAAAACCTCTCATTTGTTTTATCTTTAACATGAACATGTCCTTGTTATTATTCATTATGACTGAAATATAGACATTAATGTCAGGGGTAAACTGATGATTTTAAATAATTAGTGAAATGAGACAAGGAAGTGGCTGTATCAGTGGTACTGTATCATAACAGGAATACACAATGCTGTATATTTTAAAAGCTACACCGATTTTCTCCACTATCCAATGTTTGCCTTGGGTTTCTGTGGCGTATTACTTGTTACTGTGGCAATGTTTTGTTTTTATTTGTGTAAGCAGCTGCTAAAAAAAACATAACAATACAAAGCATGGCATTGACAAGTGTGACAATGAATTATAAGAAGGAAACTTTTGTTACTTGGAAATCGTATCCACACTTGCCGAAATTTGTCAATTAATAATTACCAATTGACAGAAAATTAATAAGCAACTTTTTAGATGATCCAATTAAGTGGACAATATTTACGATTCCTGTACAAAACTATTGAGCTCTTCGTTTTTTATATCCATTGAATTGTCTCATAATGTTTCTCACTCCAACCTTTTAACCCGGACACTTATAACAGACAACCTGTAATATTTAATGATTCAGTTTCATTTAAGACAAGAGCGGGGACAGAACTGTCTCATCCCAACTTCGCTCAATTGTCATCTCGCCGATGTCTACTACAATCGAAATAGCAATGCCAAGTCAACCAAAATCATTGATTTGTATATTTCATGAAATGAAGACATAATAAAAGGAGTTATCTAATCTGACTCAGCAGACCTTTAGGGGACTGAGAATTTGCAACCGGGTATCCCTGAACAATATCTTTTAAACAGATAAAGTTTAATTAAGTTTCAAGAGTAAGTCCAGTAAACAAAGGGTTTGTGGCTTGATTCCAAACTCAAGTGTCCTTAAGCAAAACACTGAACCTCAAATAGCTGCCAAAGACCAGGGCAGCATCTGTGAATGTTTACGAGGTTTGTTCTAAAAATGTAAGCACCACCTTTTTAGAAAGATGGAACAAAGATGTCAAAGACCCACAAGATAGACAGACATATTTATTCATAGTACACAAATGAGAAGTCATAAAATTCTCTGCAGGTAAAACTGTTGGCAGAATCATTCAAGCTTTTGTGGTTGACATGTTTGACAAATTTGAGGGTTTCTTTGTCTCTGTAGACGAGGGCGAGGGAATTATCCTCTGGATACACTGTCAGCAGCTGCGATGAGGAAGAAACCAAAGCAATGATAATAATGAAGTATTGCCCCCACACACACACAAATCCACTTTATACAGTAATCAAAACTCACCTCCTCGTCCTCTTCGTTAGCAACATAACAAGTGAAGCCCCCAAACTCTGACTGCCAGTCTGTGAAAGAAAGTTTTGTAAAAGTCACAAGGTGTGTGTGTGTGTGTGTGTGTGTGTGTGTGTGTGTGTGTGTGTGTGTGTGTGTGTGTGTGTGTGTGTGTGTGTGTGTGTGTGTGTGTGTGTACTCACCCGCACCACAAAAAGGTAAAACAAGGTCCAGAGCGTACTCTGCACGCGCTGCTTCTGCATCATGCAACAGAGTGTAGCCGCCATGAGACCATCGACGTAGTTCACCACAACACACAGGTGTGCTCAGCTCTAAAGCAGGTCAAATAAATAATATAAACATAAAGAGCTGCAAAGACTTGATGCTGAGGAAACCCAACACACACACACCTTTCTCTTTGCTCGCATTTGCTGATGGTGATTCGGTCGAAGACCCTGTGGCTTCTGCGTCCCGTACATCTTCCTTCTCTTCATCTTTATTCTCCTCTTCATCTTTATTCTCATCGTCATCATCGGCAGGACACAGGTAGTGCAATCGAAGGCCGGTGAAGTTCGAGAGAAGCAGGAAGAAAGACTCTGAAGAAAGCAGCTCCCAACATGCACTCACACACTCAGGCAGTGTGTTCAGAGAGGCCTCTTCATAGCATCTGAAAGGGACACAAATACAGCACCTGTAATCACAGTCCTAGAATACGCTCTTAAATCATCTCTGAAACATGCCCTACCTCTTATTAGGTGGTCCTCTCTTTGTCCACTGAATCTGAGTGAGTCGCAGTGCTTCTTTCACCTCATTGAACTTCTCCTCCTGAAAACAAACACCATCAACCGACAGGAACGAGTGGACACGTGCAAGGAAGAAGACAAACGAGTGAGAAGTTACCTTGAGAAAATCTTTGAGCTGAATTTCAGAGTTTTCCTCAAATTCCTCCTGGATCTGCTCTTGGTAAGATAAGTCCATGTACACTGGATTGACCCACTCCAGTAGCAAGGTTTCCTGTCATGAACACAACGAAACCAACAAACACATGTCAGCGGGAACGTAGGCCGTCTGTTAAAGGAATAGTTTGGCATTTTGGGAAATGCACTCATTTACTTTCTTGCTGAAAGTCAGATGAGTAGATTGATACCAAGCGTGTGAGACAAACTTGATGTAACGTGTTAATTAGTGAGATTTAGAGGTGCTGGGCGGTAGATTTGGTTCCCTTTGGACAGAGCCGAGCCAGCTGTCTCCCCGTTTCCAGTCATCATGCTAAGCTAAGCTGCTGAAGCGCAAATCTTTTGTCGAACAAACACAAGGTGCCGAGTGTATTTCCTAAAATGTCGAAGTGTTCCTCAAAAGATAGTGTGAACGTTTGACCAAACTCACGTCTCTCGGTAAGTGTGGGCTCCGTGGGACAGGGGGCTCTCTGTGGCGAGGAGGGCGCTCCAATGACGGCCCGTGAAACCAGCCGCTCAGAGACAAACGACACTTGTCCTGTGTCAAAACCTCCGACACCTGGACAAACACAACGCATCTCATCAATCTGCAATCAAAGCCACTTCTTTGGTGCAACGGTGAAGATAAAGGCAGGAGCGACTTTTCTTACTTGGTGAAAGGAGACTGGAGAAACTTCAAAGAGGACGAGCGTGTTCAAAGAGGGTACAAGCGACTTCACTATACTCTGTGGGTGGAAACTACCTGATGACAGAGATGACAATTACCTCTCTCTCTCTCTCTCTCTCTCTCTCTCTCTCTCTCTCTCTCTCTCTCTCTCTCTCTCTCTCTCTCTCCCTCACACACACACACACACACACACACACACACACACACACACACACACACACACACACACACACACACACACACACACACACACACACACACACACACACACAGAGAGAGAGACACTCACTGTCTGTTGTGTAAAGATCGAGGGTTCCTCCGTCGCTGCTCTGCCACGGAGGCACGAGATACAGGATGAAAGCAACGCGCCTCCCCTCCAATTCATCATCGTGACACAAGAGAACATCTATAAAGAAGACAGAACTTCACATTTGGGGAAAAAGGAAAATTCACGGAAATTTCTTCCACAAAAACCTGAAACAAAGCCCACCTGTGTGTTCATATCTGGCACAAGAAATATCCACAACAGGCTCCAGTTCAACCTGCAACACTTCTCCGAGCCAGGAGCGGAAACGCCCAAACAGTGCTGCCCTGAAAACAGTGACCCAAGAAATATATTTTATGGTGCAATCCTGTTTTGTATTGATAATAACAATGTGGTTGAACCTTTTAACCTTGTATAAAATTGAAGACCTTTTGAAAGCCTCACCACACCGACAGATTGTTGGACTGCTCAAACCTACCGTGACATTTTGTTGTGACATAAATAATAGATGATCACGAGAGGAGGCCGTTATTGTGTGTTTGATTATGGTATTTATTCCAGGGCTGTATTTCTTCAGTAGGTGTAGCCCAGTGTATATCGTCACAAATACATATTTAGAAGAAATTACATGTTGCAGTCTCTCACTGTAAACACTGCTTGTCATAATTGTAATAAATTAACTGCACATTATTTTATTTTTTAAAAGGAAAGCTTTGTGTATTATTTTGCTATCTGGGTAATGTATGAGTCCTAGAGGCGTCGTCTAGGATTCAAATTGACACCCAGCTCATATCGTCTTGATTTATCCACTGATTCTTGGACTTGGTTCAAACACTGAGCGTCTTGGCAGATTCTGCAGCTTTTTCTGCTCCATAATTCTACAATAACATCTTTGTTTCTTGTAATTTGTTTGAAAGCCCCAACAGTTACACTGCTGTAATAACTCACAGTGTGCAACCCTTGTGTTCACTGCAAAGTCAAGCACTGGAACCAGACTGAATAAGAAACGATCCTTCCGCTTCAACAATGCTCACCGGTGAGCAACTGCAGCTGAGAGCATTTCCCACTGAGCTCACCTTCAGTCCTCCCCTGCCTCGTGGTAATGCCTCAGAATCAGCAGCACTAAATGAACAAGATGCACTGATTTGGAGGCAGATGTGATCTCTGGCTCCACCTGGTGGAGCTGATACACGTCCCCTGTGGGACTGGCATCAGCAACACGCTCATTTATTTTTTCAAAGCAGAAGGTTTTAGAGGCTAAAAGTATGTTTAAATGTGTGTGTTGCTGGATTTACAGCTCTGCGGTCAGCAACAAGTGAAAAAATAGTGCTGAAAATTTGAGCTGGTCTCTCAAGACGAGTTATCAGTGAAGTAAAAGTGGTTTAAATTGAGACACCTCATTTTGTCAGGTATGAAATAAGAGATCAATCAAAACGGACTAACAAATGTGATGCATTTCATTTTGCAAAAAGAAAAAGAAACAAAGTAAAAATCAGGATGACCAAATAATAAAATCATCTGGCTTTAGAGGAAGGTCAGCCCTTCTGTCAGGCTGGGGCTGTTGATCACAATGGACTACCAGGAGGTACAATGTGCTCTAAACACAGCTGTAGATCAGGCGGTAGAGCATCATTAGCCATTAATTGTTGGTTTAATTTTGGCTCTTGATCAAGATTAATTGGCTGCAGCGTTCATCCCGGATCAAGCTGCACTTGACGGGCGGACAGCAGGACGGAGTGCAGGACTCAGGAGGGACGAGAGGAGCTGGACTCTGAGTTTACACCATGATGCTCTCAGACTGTTTGAGAGCTGTTGATGTTGAATATTTAATGTGAAGATGTCGGCCATTTTATCTACCCAGAGAATTGTTTTTTTTCCTTTTGATGCAAATAAAATTAAAAAAAATAAATTTAAAAACAATGCACTGCAGGAATGTACTGTTTTTGTTTTGTTTAGTTTGTCGTGTGTTACAAATGAGCTACAACTGAATTTTGTTGTGCATCCCTGTTTTGCATAATGACTAAGTGATCCTTGAAAGACAATAAGACACCAACTTGCAACTTGATTGAGTCCATGTGCTGTCTGTTAGAACAGATGCCCTGTAGTAAAAATGGCCATAAAATGTTTTTAGGATATTTCCCACCTGACAGAATGAGCTTCCTCTTCAAAGCTCCGCGACCAACCACCATCCACACGTTCACACTCTATCCTTTTCTTCTCACTAAGGAAACTCATACCAACATATAATCAGATAAAGTACAAAAACCAAGTTAATTCTTACCTCAGTCCTGAGATATGTGGCTCTGTTCTCTTCTTCAAGTCGTCTGACTGTGGGAACATCAACAAAGTGAAGCTAATGAGACAACGACACCAAGCAACAGGAATGGATCAGTGAGACGGTGCGTTTATAGACACCTGTTTAAATTTGTACAGATCATTTGACTTCTCATGGAAGTTGAGCTCCATCAGTTCTCTCTGCAGGTTCTCCACGAAGGTCTCGCTGCCGAGGAAGTTCTTGATGATGCAGTGAGGGAAAGGGTGGCAGTCCAACTCCAGATCTCCTGCACACAATTAACAAAAGATCATCCGACAACCGGTGACTTATTTGTCAAATTATAATGTGGACAAATAACTCACCGCTGCTTGTGGACAGACTCGAGCTGCTACAGCCACAAGACATTAGCTTAACTGCACTAATAAGAAACTAGAGTTAAGTATTATTTGGACCTGGCAAAGAGAAGTAACTAAGTTACTTCCATATTTATTAAAGTGGGGCGGGTTAAATGAAATCAAATGACATTGGGAAAATAATTATCCTCCACTCATAAAGTCTTTAGAGATATTAGAAGGTTGGGCAATATGTAAATGTACCATGAGAATATAAACTTGTCGAGCATCAGTGTTTTGTCAAACCGTTTATACCATTAATATTTGGACGGATCAGTTAATTGAGCATAATGCTGCAAATTATGAGCATCAATGTCTTTGTTACGGCAACAGACACACCTCTGTCCGGTTGTGCTCTCCATTAACAGTAACTCGATTGATTTTTCAGAAAAATCAATACATCATAATAGCTCTGATAATATAAAATGACATATCACTTTTTACACATCACCCATCCCTATCAGAAGGAAAATATAATCTAATGTAACCAAACACATTAAGGACATTATGGAATCAATACCAGAACAACAGTAACGAGACAAGTCACTACTTGTGATAGTAACGGGATAGTTTACCTAGTTTACTAGTGTTAACTCTTTAACAATGTTATCCAGCTTGATTACCAGGATACTATTTACTACTGTGTATGTATTACCAGGATACTATTTACTACTGTGTATGTATTACCAGGATACTATTTACTACTGTGTATGGGTTATCAGGATACTATTTACTACCATGTATGTATTATCAGGATACTATTTACTACCGTGTATGTATTATCAGGATACTATTTACTACTGTGTATGTATTACCAGGATACTATTTACTACTGTGTATGTATTACCAGGATACTATTTACTACTGTGTATGTATTATCAGGATACTATTTACTACCATGTACGTATTATCAGGATACTACGTATTATCATTTTACTACCATGTATGGTAGCAAACAGTATCTTGATAATACGTACATGGTAGTAAATAGTATCCTGATAATACATACACGGTAGTAAATAGTATCCTGATAATACATACACAGTAGTAAATAGTATCCTGATAATACATACACAGTAGTAAATAGTATCCTGATAATACATACACAGTAGTAAATAGTATCCTGATAATACATACATGGTAGTAAATAGTATCCTGATAATACGTACACGGTAGTAAATAGTATCCTGATAATACATACATGGTAGTAAATAGTATCCTGATAATACATACACAGTAGTAAATAGTATCCTGATAATACATACACAGTAGTAAATAGTATCCTGATAATACGTACACAGTAGTAAATAGTATCCTGATAATACATACACAGTAGTAAATAGTATCCTGATAATACGTACATGGTAGTAAATAGTATCCTGATAATCAAGCTGCATAAAGTTGTTAAAGAGTTATTAACACACTAAAGATGATAATAATGACCAGTTGGGGATCTTTGAGCAGTCCAATCAGAAGGCTTCCTTCGTGCAGAACTTCTTAAGGTCACCTGTCTCAGGTACATTTGTGATGTAGCAGCGTTACAAAGTGTCAAAGAGCAACACGCGCACACGCAGTGACACCACCACTGAGGCTCGTGGAGCAGAGCTCAGGTACACCTCCGACCGTCACTTTATAAAGTCTGCTTCCCTGCTTCACCCACCCTGTGTGTGGGGCGTCCTCCGGCTCCACGCCTCCTGCACGCTCTTCTTCGCCTCCTCGTCTCCTACAAGGGAGCAGAGCTCCGCCGGCTCCTCGCACGTCGTCTTCTTCTTCTTCTTCTTCCGGTCTGTCTTCACGCTGTCCCCCGGGCGACGTCTGGACGACATTATGGGAACTATGCGGTGTGTTCAATCAGGTTACGCACGGCTTTGACAGGACATCACACTCCTGACGCGTGGGGGTAAGACGGCTCGTGCGACGCGGGGAAATGACGTCGGACAAAGCCTGGGCGTTTTTGCCCTGAGTAGAAACTGTCAGGCAGCTTTGGCAAAGTGACAGAAAATACTTTATTTGTTAAATCATAATTTAAAAAAAATCCTCTTTAGCTTTAGGAGGGATGAGGAATTAAATATACATCTGTGTTTATTTTGCAAGCAACCAGGTCAGTTAATATATATATATATATATATATCTATAACTATATATATATAGATATATATGTATATATATATCTATAACTATATATATATATATATATATATATAGATATATATATATATATATAATTTCTCCTAAGGGGGTGAATAATAACAAAGTTATACTGCCGATACTACTAGTTATATTGTTAATATTCGTTCAAGTATTTTTTTTCAGATTCTTAGTTTTTTATATTCTATATTTACATTCTTGGCTTTTGCAGTACTTGATCTTCCTTCCAGGTGAATAACCTACTTGGCAATAAAGCTTATTCTGATTCTGAACATACCTTATTATGTTTCTGAAAATAATTCTGCATTACAGATGTAGCGAGTGACCACATATCCTCTGTTCTGTTGGTGTCATATTTTTGGTACCACCTTCTAACATTCTCATGTTTAACAGAAAATGTTGGATTTGGTTTGATTTTGGAGAACACTGGTTTTCAATGTAATTTTTTCCCAGTTTTAAATGTGCAATTATTCTTTAATGCAACCTTGCTTGACTGCATTTAAAAAATGTAATGCAGACTTTTCTTACATTTTAAAGATATAATATAAGCTGTAACCACCGTATCTTTCAACTTTCTCGGTTCAGTGTCAGTTATTTCACTTCGCTGCAAAACAACCGGACCACTTCAATCCATACTGTATTGTGCACAATCATAGTACCACAGACAAAGTCCGCATCATTGCAGAATCATAGTTAAAAACAATAAAAAAAAAAGACTGCTGATAAGTATAATGGTCTATAAGGGCATGGTTGAGATGATTTGTTTGAATCTAATATGACTCTCACAATGCATACAGTATAATGATGTCCAGTGTGTGCTGGGATCACTCTTAACAGGATAAGCAGTTTAGAGAACAGTTAAATGGATATTATATCATGCAGGCCACATTCAAAAGTGGGCAAGCAGTCAGTTATATTAACTGAAATATTAATAAATGTTTGTGTTGTGGTAATGGAAAAGTGTCCATCCACACAATACTAAAACTATGAGTTAAACGTACACTGCCAATATAATTTTTCATTACTTAGTATGTGGTTGCAACAAATATCTGACCTTAACCCTGGACATAACCAAGTGACTGATGAAGCATGTTGGGCGGTATTCAGCTGCCTAAAAAGTAAACTTTAGGATAAAAACGGTTAGTTACACAGCAAGTAACCAATATTTCTGTCCAACACTTGAAGGCGTAGACTGCACACGTTAGATTTGAGAGCCAAAGAGTCAAACATTCATTTTGGCTAATCTATTAGCATATTAACATTTGAGCCTCATGCTGAAATATTTTGGTTGACACGTTCACTTGACGGCAAGATGAAGAAATAAGCTAAAGCTTTATAAAAACATATTCAAAGGACTGCTTTATTAAAAAGAAGAAAAAAAACAGCATTGTCACAGGTTAAAACAACAGGAAACGCATTATGTAGTTTGTTTAACATTGGCCTCCTCTGAACATAAAATCAGAGTCTTAACACGCACTGGAATAGAGACTTGCACACTACAAAACAAGCAGTTTCTCAATATATAAAAAAGACGCATGACATTTTTCATTTTCTTCTTTGAGCAGTAAAAACACCCCTGTGAACTGTCAATATACCAGACATGACAAGCTTTTCTTTTGTGAAAGTTGAGAAGTATTTTTTTCTCCACATTGTCTCATCTTCACTCACACAGGACTGCACTCACAGAGACAGCCAGACGTACTTCTGTTCACTCAAGTTAGTTGTAAATTATTAAAGATTCAGTTAATGTTAAGAGATGATTTTCACAATAATGGCAATGCAACTTTTTGTCTTTACCAATTATTTTTTGATTTTATTTTCTTCTCTGTAAAAGGTAACCTGTGGAGTTTTTGAGCAGGTTTCTTATTTCTCATGAGTGGGCCATAGCAATGTGCCAACAAAAAAAACAATGGTAACAAGTAAAGATGGATGTAAATAATAGAATCATGCATTTAACACATTTGATTCATCTCAAGGATACACAATATGTTTTGGTGAGAAATAGTGAATGTAAACATACAAGAAAACTCCACAGGGCACCTTTAAAAGGACAGTGTGTAGGATTTAGTGGCATCCAATGGGCGTGGTTGCAGATAATTACCACCTGAAGATCCCTCCACTCACAAGACTAGAGTAACCTGAGCCTCCAAAATGGTAACGCTGTTCGCCTTGCTCAGAGGCCATCCTTAACATAATGACTACTTCAGGAGCTACGGAGGTCAGACGGCTGCTGGTAGAACCTGGTTTTACTCTCCGGCTCACGTTTTTGCTGTTTCGAGAGCGTGTCAGAGAACTACGGTGGCCTTTGGGTCACGTGAAAACACCAGTGTTTGTTTGTCTGTTCTACTGTGGAAACATGGCTTACATGAAGAGGACCTGCTCCCTTTGTAGAGATAAAAGGCTAATTTTAAGTTAATGAAAACACAAGTTCTTCGTTTAAAGTGATTATACACTAATAGAAACTTCGGTACAAATAATTTATTCCATTTCTGCTAATAGATCCCCTGAAATGCTACACACTGGCCCTTTAAGCTTCAGAGATCATGTAGGAGTAATTTCCTGCTCTGAAGGAATACTTCAGCACTAACAGATCATTCTCTTGCAATATTAATTTATCTCTTTACATGAAACTCTTTTCAGCTTCAATTTAAAGTCAAAATACAAATAAAAAAAAATCTCTGCACACCTGAAGGTGTGACTGGTTCTTCGGAGGGGTGTGCAACTTGGATAAAAGTCACATACTCCTGCACATTTGTAATTTTTAAGTCGAATCTTTATCTGCAAATATCTTGTGTACAGGTATACGTCTCGTTTTCATTCTCCTGGCTTTTAGCGATAAGCTGTGGTGCAGTCTTCAGTGTTGACCTCAGATACTTCAGAAGGATGGATACGATCTAAAAAGCTATTTAGTAGTCTCTATACCCATTGTGCTTTCACTGTGTTAACTGGTGTTGATAAAATGTTTATTATGTTACATTTCAAACAACGATACAAGCCGATTGATTAGTTAGAAAAGTTACAGGTTGTACAGGTTGTCAGCAGTTGTACATAGCAAATCCTTGATACAGACAATTTATGTGATGATATTTGATTCCAGCCCCACGTTTGTAATTTAGCCAGTGACAGTCAACAGAAGAAAAAGAATAAAAAAACAAGGGTTTCAGTTCAATTCAGGCTACTTCCACAATGACATAAACTATACCTGCTCAATAGCTGTGGTAGACTGGAAATGATTGGTCCATATCCAGGAGCGTTGTCATACAGTTCAAACAAAGGTGCTGCCACCAGTTTATAGTTCTTGGGGACGGCAAACAGCGCTGTAGAAACATTAATCACAGGTTTCCAAACAAGAAGCAACGATCCAAAGGAACTTTTATCCATGCGTCTCCTCTACTTTGAGTCTCTACTAAACGTCAACGCTAACATGCAATAGTTTCACAAGTTATGGTGAGATATACTGACCTTTTTCCTGCAGCTGAACCAGGAATAGCTTCTTATGCTCCTTGGGTTTGGTGATGTGAGCTGGAATATACGGATACTGCAAGACAAACAACTTTGATCAGCTCACAGTAGTACTCCGATATAAACTACATCATGAATCATTGACACCAGCGACAGCAGCCTGGGATTCAAAGTGCATTTTTTGGATGTTTCATCCTGGATTTATGAAGCTGCTGAATCAGCACTGATCGGTTAATGCTACACCGCCTTCCATTAAAATATTGGAAATAACATCCATTAAAATTGTTTCTTCAATAATTAAATCCTCATAACTTGTCATACGTGTGCACTAACCTGTGGAGGCTCAAAGTTTGGACGCCACCAGTTGCCGATACAGTCGTCAATCACCCATTCCTGCTTCACGCCATCTTGCCTTCCAAGGATCTAACATCAAAACAAAAGTTAATGTGTGTAAACTCCACAATCACCGCAGCAACAAGAAGCTTAAACTGTGCAGTGATGTAGCTACCTCCGTCATCAGGCGTTTCAGACCCTCCACCTCATCTTCTCCAGGACTCAACTCTCCCCCGGGTCTGCAGGAGAGAAGCAAACCGTCAGTTCCGTAAAAAAAAAAAAAAAAAAAAAGAAACCTTCTGCTGCTTCACGCTGGAGCCTCTGAACATTAACTACTCACAGTTTGAAGAAAGTGGTGCCCAGCTGCAGCAGAAGCACATGAGGCAGCCTGTGTTCATGCACAATGAGAACACCCTCCACTGTCCTCCGCATTCCCATTTTATCAAACTCTTCCCGCATCCGCTGGAACCGGGCAGCCACTGAGCTGTCCTTCTCATACAGCGGCTCCTTGGTGCCGAATGTGTAGTTGGTTAGAGGGTATCTGAAGTACACACACACACACACACGAAAAGTCATTAAGCATGAGCAGAGATCAATACAGTGTGGTTCGTACCTATATGCTATAAAAAGTAAAGCTGGGATATACTATTTAATACCACAATTTTAATCTTAGGCTGCAACAATTAAATTAATTGATTAAACCAGATATTGCTTTTTTAGGTGTATTGGTTGTTTTTAAAATTCCTAATATGTCAGAAAATAGTGAAATGTGCACAATGTATTTATTTCCCGGAGACCCAAAGAATCTTGAAATGGCTTTTTCTTTTCTAAACCAACACTAATTACATTTTAATTCAAATGAAAACAGAGAAAAAGGAGCACATCCTCAATTTACAGAGGCAGAAAAAACCCCAAAGAAATGTGGCTCAATGAATAACAAATTATCAAATTTTCTGCAGATTAATTTTCTTTACAACTACTAATTGTTTCAGCTGTAAAGATGAGACTAATGTTAGTATGATCAGATTTTAACGCTTTATTGTAACTTTAAATCAGCAAATATTTTGATAATTGATTGATATATTGACTCCAGCCTCTGAAATATGAATATTTACTAGTTTCCTTCGTTTGATTAAACAAGCTGTTGCTTGTTTTCTGAATTCATAATTAGGACAATAAAATGCAAATATGTAGAATAAATACTCATAAAAAAAATATGTATCACAAAGTCACTACGCCATGGCTGACATTTAAAGTGCCTCTTTCAACCGACCAGCGGCCAAACATTGAGTTTCATATAACTTAAAATAAGACAAAAGGAAAACCGCATATATTCCCATGTGAGAACCTGAAATGTGCTTTTTTTTTAAATATTTTATTTATTTATCAATATTCAGACCAATATTCTTGAAGAGCAACCACATCCGAGTCCAAGACATGAGCACAACACGGACACACTGCATCGCGTGAAACACACACACAGCTGTATCTGATGAAATCAGGATCTGTGGCTCCAAATAACTGACACACGATAAACCAATTGGACTAGATAAGACTTCCCCGCCGGTCCTCGCGGACTAACGCGCTCCCTCCCCTGCATCCCCACTCCCGCTGCACATGGACTCACAGGTTGATGGTCCTCTCCAGGGGCTTCGCAGGCCCGCTGATGTATTTGTTCCCAAACTGCACGGCTCCTCCGCGCGGCCAGCCGGCGGCCGAGCGGTTGGGAGGCACCACCGACATCTCTACCGTGTGCACGACGAGGCGGGATCCTCCGGCGAATGTACCTCGGGGACGAGTTGTTTAAAAAAAAAAACTCGCTGGATTATCGAGATAGCGAAAGAAACTCTTCGCACTTGTGTGGACGGTCTACAACAATTCCTCCGCCGTCGTTTCCCTCGGTCCGCCTTTTCCGGGTGAAGTGCGCCTTTTTGGGCGACGTCCCCGCCAGCGACACCTGCTGGTGAGGAGGAGGAACTGTTTTATTTTCTTCTTCTTCACCTTCTTCTTCTTCTTCTTCTTCTTCATCTGAATCAGACGGCTTAAACATGTGCATCCAAAGCCAGGAGCATGCATATTTAGTGTGTAAATGTCGCGTTAGAGGAGGAAAGGTTCTCTGTGTTTGTCTCTGTACATTAAATACACCTAAAAGAGAGAGCTGGGCTTAAACTGTCCACACTGCTCTCTGCCAGCAGGTCTTCAAGGACCTGGGCGTCTGCTTATGTTCATCAACAGGTATGTCTGTTTAAAAAAAATTACCCCAAAAAATTATTTATGCATGTTCAACTATACCGAAGCATTGGTTCAAGATCAAGAGTTAAAACATTACTGTGATTCCCACACTATTATTTGTCAATGACATTTCGCTCAAAACCACAAGTTAAAATTTAAGAAAACCTTTTGTGAATGAGGCCCAAAATACTCGTTATTACTCCTCCAGCTTTATCTTTATATCCTCCAGGATCCCCTTCATTACATTCTGTTCTAAAGGCTTTGGCCTATCTTTATAGGCAATATTAGACACAGGAAGTATATTGTCACATTTTGGAAGTATTTAAGTTGCTGATACATAGAACTGCAAATTACCGTATATAGTAAAGAGCATTTGGTTTGGATAATAATGTGACCTCTATTTCAGAATGTAGTTCAGTAAGCTCTGCTGTGTGCACACATAATATACAGCAGTGCTGTAAAGTAAAACAAAATATTATTTTTAATTAATTTGAAAACTTCATTACAATTGTTTTACAGTACCAGCATAAATATTTCATTAAGAAATTAAGAAATACAGTTTAACCTTGAGTGCTTTACTTTCCCAGTTGTCAATGATATAACCAACTGTGATAACAACTGAGCTATCTCCATGGCAACAGAAGAAGACCATTGGCTCCTGAAATAGCTAGCAAGTGTACCTTGAGTTAAGATCTTCTCATCAGAAAACATGAATTTGTGAGAAATAATAAATCCACTCATAAAAAAAACAACTCCGTTAATTCAATAATCCATTTAATATTCATAACTATGTCTCTTATCCATCTATTGTAAACATGGTGTATTTTACCACAGTAGTTGTCTTATGGTACATAATCATACGTGCAATGCAAAAAATTCAAACATAAGTTAAAAAAGGACAAAGACACTGCTGGATTTGTTGATTACATCACACCAAGGGGATCTCAGTTCTTTGGTCCAGTGGCCCACCCTTTGTGGTGTGCTGCTGTGATGTGGTGGTCCCTGTAGGAAGTGCCATGGATCGTCTCCCTCTCGCCCCGTTACCCTTTACTGTGGCCTCTCCGGCCCCTGTCACAGTAGTTGGTCCCGTGTTTAGTAATTTCTTTATTTTCGAGTTACTCCTCACCCTCTTCTTGTTTTTGACCTTCTATCTCCCCCTTGTTCCTGCACAGCCCGCCATCTTTCCCTGATGCAGGTTCATCCATTCCCACTTCTGATTTCATTGTGTCTTCTTCGGGTTTCACACTTTCTTCCTGCACTTCTTTCATCATGACTTCACTGTTGGAAGTGAGAGCTGGTTTCTCGTTTTCATTCTTGCTCTCCTTCCCACCGTTGACGACTTTCTTGCTCTCATCCATCTCAGTTTGCTTGCTCTTTTGAATCATCTCAAGCTTCTCATCTGCTGTTGAGAGACCGAAAATCGCAAAAAACGGCATTCAGCATACAATCACACACATGTTAAAGCAGAGAATTACATACAAGATGAACTCAAAACGTACCTGTGCCCTTTTCTGCAGGCTCTACACTGGATCTTTCTTCAGGAGATGTCGGCAAATCTTGACTGGGATTATCATTAGAGGGGGCTGGACTGGTCAACTGGTGAGTAGTAGCACTTGAGCTATCAGTAGTCGGTGTGAGGGTAGTGCTGATGTCGTAAGTGTATGGGTCTGAGTCAGTCATGAGTGGGGAGCAAATTGCAGCAACGGTAGCTGAACTAGAAGTGGAAGTGGTATCTGCACGGTTTAAACTGGTGGCGGTGGAGGTGGTGTCTGTGGGGTTTGTTTCACTGGAAGAAGTGGAGGGAACAGAGATTTCAGCGGGGCTTGGAGTGGCTGGGTGAGCACTGGTGGAAGTAGAGATAGAGTTCATGCAGTCGGGGGATGTTGGGCTTGTAATGGTGGTGGAGGAGGTGGAGATGGTGGGAGGAAGGGCAGAAGAGATCAGGGTGGAGGAGGAGGTAATGGAGGCGACAGGTGAAACTGGAGTTGTAATGTCATCACTTGAGTTAGGAGGTGGAGATTTTGTTTTAGTGACTGATGAAACTAAAGTTACAGAGCTCGTGGAGGTGACTGCAGCGGGATCCTCACAAGCTTCAGTAACTGAATTGATGGTGGCAGACACGCCCAGGGGCATCTCTGATATGCTGGTGGATGGTGAAGAAGCTGTGGTGATGACAGAAATAGCTGCATCACCACCAACAGCGGGAATAGCATCGACCGAGAGAACACCATTTGGCTCTGGGAAAGTCGATTTAGTTGACAGATTGGTTGATGTTGTAGAAACTGAGCTTTCATCGCTGGGAGCACAAGCAGTCTCCGAGGTGGTAATGGAAGGCGTAGTTATTGTTGCTGAGTTGGAAGTGACAGAGAGGCTTGGAGTGATGGACTCAGAGGAAGCGGAAGTAACTGAAACAGTGGCGGGGGGCTCGGTGGGTGTAGTACTGCTTGTAAGGGTTGTCGGAAAGGTGGAGGTGGGTAGTTCAGGGCTAGTAGCATTAGCTTCAAGGACAGAAGCTTCGCTGTCGGGCTCTGGAGCCGTGGTGGGTGTTGCAGCTGCTGCAGTGGGGTCAACGGAGTCGGTGCATATGTCTGTGTCAGAGGGAGGAACTGTACTTGTAAAACTGGTTGAGTCAGGGACTGAGTTTGAGATTGTTGCTACAGTAGGAGTGGTGGTAGCAGTGAGGGCAGGAGCAGCAGGGGTAGATGGAGCGGCAGTTGGATTCAGTTTAGTGGGTGTGTTTGTCTCCCCTTCCTGTATTTGGGCTAACTCATTCTCAGGTGTGTTGCGGCCAGATGTTGAGCGGGGTGGACCCGGTTTGATAACGGGCTTTGGAAGCAAAGCGGGCTTCCCAGCTGACTCGTGTGCTGACACGCTCGGGCGAATTTGATGCCTTGTATCTACAGAAGAAAAATGAATGTGTAAATGATTTAGCCTGTCAAACACATTCAGTGTGAGAGAGTCAGTCAGTGTGCTCTACCTGATGATGCAGACATCGTTCGAGGTTTTGTGAAAGTAGGTGGTGGCTCAGGTTTGCTGTCAATGATAGTACCTGAGAAACAAAGATCATTTACCAGAGGAAATAATTCCCTATTATGTCACTATAGCGGATGGAGAGCAGTCTTATCGGCCCAAAGAGATATTAAATATATTTAATGGAGAAGTGATCCGTGTTAAAAAGTCTCTCCTTTTGATATACAAATCCCTCAACTTCAAAGATTATTCTGATTCGTTAACACTAAGCTGGAGCAGAGAGGAGTTTAATCATATTAAACTTCAAATAGATAAAGGGACATACCTTCAGACTCTGCTTTTTTCATCTCTCCCTCCTGGTTCTACAAGAATAAAAGAAGCATTTAAACACTTTTGCCGACTCCTACAGTATACACCTGTAAATTTAGACGCACGCATTCACACACCTGTGCCTCCCCTGGCTGGGCTTTGGAGACTCCAATACGTTGAAGCATGAGATGGAGTTTCTGTTCGAAGCTGTGTTGGCCTTCCAGCTGTTTCTGAAATGAGCAACAGCAGCGTAGTGAGTGTTTTTCAAAACAAACTGATCTAAATGTATATGTGACTTGAACTCTACTAGCACCCACCTTTGAAGTGTTTCTGCCATTGGTAGTCCCTGCTGCTGCTGATCCAGACAGCAAAATGAGAGACTGGGACTTCCCCTCTCTGAGAGCTCGACGGGGAGGCACCACTTCCCCCCTCAGCTGAGCACCAGGTGTCTCCTGAACCGCCGACTCTGCAGCACAGGGAGGCTCCTTCGCTTTCTCCTTTTCATTTTCCTTGTCGTGTTCCTTGACTCTGTCTTTATCCTTTTCTTTCTCAGCTCTGCTGACCTCCCTGAGCGGGCGAATGAGATCAGCGATGGAGGTCTTTTTGGGTCGCCCCTCCTGGCTCGGTTCTGACTTCAGACCTCGTCTCTTTTTGAGTGTAAAGAAATCGCCGAGCTTCCTCCTGAGTGTTTTCGTCGGGGGTGGACAGGGGACAGAGCTGGCAGGGGCCACTTCGTGCACTGTGATGGATTCCTCATCTTGCTTTTCCCTATATTAAGGATCATATGCTGTATATCAAACTAAAATACTGTGTGCATTCAATTCTAGTGTATTAAAGCAGTTAGAGTCTAGATTGGCTAAAGATCAAGGAACTATAAAGAGGCAAATTGGGCAGCTGTTGATACTCACGGTGAATCAGTAGGAAGTACTCTCTTGGTAAAGAACTCTTCAACTCCTTCATCCACTCTGCCCATGAGCTCAAGGACTTCATTGTCACTCTCAATTATTGTCTCCTAATCACCACACACATACAGAGAAAAAAAAACATGTTACTCCAAAGATCAAACAAACTTTACATTACATAACCCTCAACTATGAAAAACCCACCCACTGGGGCACTAGTATTTATTTTGCCTCTATAGGTGTATTTTGGTTGCAATCTTTCATCTATGAAGCTACAAACCAGCCTCCGGGGAGTCAGTTGCTCAGTAACGTACAATTGGGGGGGCGTCACTGGATTTTACATGCAGAATGAAAGCAAGATAACTCATTTTGCCGATGTAGGTAATGTGATATCAAAACTGCAGCCGGCGTTGCATCATTCTGATCATATTAACATCTGTAGCCACAAGTAGCAATAAAAACCAGGAGGTTGATGGCAGAACACAAATTTAGCAGAAGTCATGATACATGATATCCTGTCGGGGGAATTGCTTGAATTTAGTCTCCCTGGCCATTGGCTCCAAGGGAGTGACTGTGTGTCTCCATCCTAATGGCTCTGTGACAACAGGATCGGCTCCGTGGAAAATGGGAGATGATCACACACATTTTGATCCAATTTTATTACCAAATAAAAAAAAAAGGCAGTAGCTTTTTTTTCAGACATTCAGACCAAGCTACAGCTCGCTCTCGTACATTATCATCATGCTCTTACACACAGAAAATGCCAAGTGTGTGTTCATCAAACAGCCGGTGACCGGTACAATGGGACTCCCTTATTCAAGCAGGGACCAGGCATCTTCTACAGCACTCCCCCTCCATCCTTCCCTTCCCCCTGCCTCTCCCCTCTGTACCCTATTACATCTCTCCTCTCTTCCCCCCCTTCCATTTTCTCTCCTCTCTCACACACACACACACACACACACACCACCTTTTCCCTCACACCCCATCTTTACAAAGACCTCTCTCATCCCCCTTCACGGTACCTGTGGTCTGCTGGGACGGTAGTTCAGTTTTTGTCGGTGAGGTCTCGGTCTGCTCTGGGTATAGTGCCTGAGCGCCGGTCCGCCCAATGGCAGCTCCATTGGGGAGACACGGCACGCTGTTGCCGTGGAGCTCTGTTGCTAAGAGCTGGAGCAGCAGCAGTATGTAATGCCTCCACTGAGGTGGGAGGGGCCTCGCTGGCTAGACAGACAGATCTGACATCAGAATCGCTCCTTTCTTGGCCTCCTCCCCTCCAGGAGGAGAACCATGAGAAAAAGATGGTGATAAAATAAGAAGAGGCAGGGAGATGGAGGGACAGAGTGACCATACGGACATGTTTTCAACCCTGCGATCCTGGTCTAGGACAAGTACACACATGAGGATACCGTCATGGAAATGTATGAAATGAACAAAATGTCCTGTTGGGTTATGTAACAAATTAATAATTTATTTTATATGCGGAAAAGAAATGCTGTAATTCAAAGAAAGATGTCTCACCAGTAATAGAGAAAAATAAATAGCCCAGAGAGGATTGGTAGAGCTGTAAGACTTGCTCAGAAACCATAAAATAAAACAGACACACACCCACAAGCGCAAATCTGTATGTATCTTGATGATTCTACTAACTCCCCTGGGTGCATATGAAGGGAGTTTCATGGGAATTGTTTTAATATTTGATCTTGAAACCAGGCAACTCAATTCCCAGTTTGAAACTCTTTGGTTCAAATGTATAATTTACACTGGCATCAGTGGCAGATTAGAATAAGATTTATATGATTCAACTTTGATTCATGACTGTTAAATTAACTAGCCAAATCTGCACCATTTCTCTCTGGGGATCATATTTCTTTTCTCTGTTTCTGTAAGTACTGTTTCCTTTCTGAGATGTTAACTCTTACTTAACCCAGAAATAACTTGTTTTCCACTTTTGAACACGTCAGGTTTTCCCTGCGGAGTAATATGGCGTCATCTATTTGAGTGCTATAGGTGCAGATTGCAGATGTAAGACCTATTAGCAGTAGGTTATTGTAACTGAGCAGCAAAAAAACATTCTCACCCAATATCGAATATGGAAAATGACGAGATATGGATTTAAATTGCACTAACTAATCAAAAATGATGGTAATTTCAAAGAGATTACACCTGAATATATTCCTTTTGGTAAAAGAAAAACATGTAGAATATAACTAATTGTCAGTGGTATTGCCTGGTTTAATACATTTGTTAGAAAATGATTAAAAAAGTAATCAAATGTAATATGTTACATTACATTGATGAAGTTATTTAAATAGTTAACAATGTAACTAGTCATCTGTAACCTACTATATTTACCAGATAGCATAAGGTACCAAGTAAAACTGTTAAAAATGCACAGCCGAAAGTAAGAGAGCCCAACATCTTATTTTTCTTAGATTTTAGCCAGTATCAGTTTTATTTTTCAAAATGTGGGTGGCATCACAATATCACTAATATAGGTGATTACTTGCATGTAAAAGTGTCAGCTTCAACCTCCAGTCTGACACAATTATAAAAGTCACTGGGGATATGAGGCCCGCCCTACACCTACAACATACACACTGCCCTCTTGTGACAGGTGTTGTGAATTGCTTTAATTCACAAAATTACTCGTAAATTCGATTTAAATGCGACTGTAAATTGAGGGAGAGACTAAAAGTCACATCCGGGCCACAGTGATCTGCCATAAGACTAATCAATAACCCCTCTCCGTCTCATCGATACGCCTCGTCATGGTTACGGTGGCCACGCCCACGCCTGAATTCAAATCTGGCGCCTCTCGACCTCACCCGCCGCTCGACCACGCCCCTTTACGCCCTCCGGCGCCGTGCTCGCGCAGCCGCGTTAGCTCTTAAGGCCCGCCATTTTGTGTTAGGCCCACTCTTCCTAAGCGGGAGAAAACTATTAGTCCGGCGCGCGGCACGTACGGACGCTTACAACGGGACCGAAGGACTCAACCACATGCACCGAGCAACCAACCGAATATAACGGCGGAAAGAAGCAGTCGGGAGTAAGTGAAGTCGTTGGTTTTCCTCCGAACACGGAGAGGTTTTTGTAGGAGCCGTCGTCGGCCTCTAGGTGTCACGGTAGGGCTTACCGGGCGGCTGGCGGGGGGTGTTTGTCTCCCTCTATCGTTATCCAAAACGCACTAAATCTGTCTATAAACCGTAACTCCGGGTCTCGGTTGAGCGGGTCGGTGCTCCGGGCCTGGTATTTCGGGGTCTCTGCGCTGGGCTGGTTGTATTTATGAGTATTTCTGTTTTAAGTTTGTTCGGGCCCGACGTCCATCTTATCGTGCCCTTTGTTTCCTGTTTTCAGACGTACTCGCGCCTCCCGAGTTGACTAACACGAGTTGGTGTTTTGAGTAGTTTGTCTTTCACAATGTACGGGGTTTTATCGACTGAACTGTCGACCAGATGTTTAAAAGTGATTTAAACCTTCTCGTAGTCGAGCGCGTGACCCCGAGGTATCGATTGGTTGATCGATCGATCGAGTGGATCGTTGTCTCATCAACACAGGAAGACGGAGCGTTGAACCGTCACTTGGCAAAAGTTCAACGTAACCTCACTGTTGGACACCGATATAGTGAAACTACACATGATGAACTCGGTTTGCTTCTTCGCAAGACTTTGACCACTTGAGTTGAGCTCTAACTTTGTCTGACTCGTACTCAGCCAGGTGAGAAGTCAGGGTGTCCGTCGTTGTTTTCTTTGGTTTTATGGGACACGCTATAGATTAATGCTCTCTATGCTAGAGAGACCATCTCTAGATGCCCCATTTTAGTAACCCAGTGCATTATATAACACCTAAAATTACATTTATATGTAATGTATATTCTGTCATTATAATCAATCACCAGTTTGAATGTTCAGGCTCCTAAATATGTGGACAGGTATATTTAGGACTTGACAATCCATATCACAAGGTATTGTAGTTAAATGTTTTCTACTACATGGTTAAAAGGGGAAATTAACTATTGTTTGAACTGGGTCATCAAAATAAATGTGCCCCTAGTGGAGTTTTTAAAACACCCATCTCTGGTACTACTACACCTGAAGACACACAAAAGGAAATGCAGTTACATTTTAATCATTTCACAGTGTAGGTTTTTCTAACTTTTTTTTTTTTAATATCCTTCCTTATTAAGGGTGTGACTTGGCCTATTGCCATGGAGGGAGAGGTTGTTTCCATGGAGACTACTCAGGCTCATGCCCTTGACGGAAAGGGCCTGTCAGAGGCTGGAGATGCTTTGATACAAGGGGCAGTCATGGCTGCACAGGGGGAGGTGACTGACAACATGGAGATGCTGGTGATGGACGCTCTCGATCCGACTCTACTGCAAATGAAGACGGAGGTGCTGGAGGGCGGCGGCACGGTGACTGTTACTGGTGGAGACGAGGGACAGATCATCACGCTCCAGGTTGGTTTAGAACACAAGTCAAGTGATAAAGTTCAATGTTGTCTACAGTTTGTCAGTTACTGGCCTTGTGAAATGTTTTTTTTGTTGTGTGGTCAAAGTTGACTGTTTTTTTCCTTCTATGTAGGTGGTGAATATGGAGGAGCAGGCAGGGGCTGCATTGGGTCTTGGTCAGCTCCAGCTGGTGCAGGTACCTGTCACAGCAGCAACTGTTGCAGGACTCCAGGCCACCTATGTTGACACAACCGCTAACAAGGACTCCGAGCCTGTTATATGTCACACTCTTCCCTTGCCTGAGGGCTTCCAGGTGAGAAACGACTCTAGGCTGCTGTGCAATAAGATCAGCCCTTTTTAGTTATGTCCTGAAACTCTATGGACTACTTTTGTTGAAGCTGGTCACAATACGATGCATGTGAAATGTTTTCTTTTAGGTGGTAAAAGTGGGCGCCAATGGTGAGGTGGAGACTGTAGAGCAAGAGGAGCTGCAGGCAGTCCACGAGGAGCTTCAAGAGGTGAGAGGAGAGGAAGAGGAGGAGGAAGAAGAGGCAGCAGAAATAGAAGCCACTATGCCTCTACAAGAAGACCCAGAATGGACCAAGGACCCAGACTACCAGCCAATCTCCGGTCTACGAAATAAAGGGAAGAAACCAAAGAAGAGCCGCCTGCGCTATGGAGAGGGCAATCGTGACATGGATGTTTCTGTGTATGACTTCGAAGAAGAGCAGCAGGAGGGGCTGCTGTCAGAAGTGAATGCTGAGAAGGTTGTGGGCAACATGAAGCCACCAAAGCCCACAAAGATCAAGAAAAAGGGTGAGCCTTTGATACAGTTTCTGTAAATATATCAACATGATCCTAAAAAGACATGTTGGATTGCATTTTGGCTGTGTGACGTTCCTCTTCTATAATCCTACAATGTTGTTTCCAGGTGTAAAGAAGACTTTCCAGTGTGAGTTGTGTAGCTACACATGTCCGAGGCGCTCCAACCTGGACAGACACATGAAGAGCCACACGGATGAGAGACCACATAAATGTCACTTGTGTGGACGGGCATTTCGAACTGTCACACTGCTGAGAAACCACCTCAATACACACACAGGTAATGCAGAAAACGATACTTGTACAATTTGCTACAGTTTATCATAATTCTGATAAATTTGTTTTGTTAGGAATTTAAGATGTTCCTCTCTCGTAACTGACTAGTTTTCATCCATGCTTCCTTTGTGGTGTTTTTTTTATGTAGTTACTTTTAAATATTTGTATTAATAAATGCTGGTGTCTCTTCATTCTCACTTCCTTCTATTTCTTTAGGCACTCGGCCACATAAGTGCACAGATTGTGACATGGCATTTGTCACCAGCGGTGAGTTGGTGCGTCATCGTCGCTACAAACACACGCACGAGAAGCCTTTCAAGTGCTCCATGTGTGACTATTGCAGCGTGGAGGTACGTGACCACATGTTGGTCTGTGTTAAGTACTCATTGAATTATTAATGTACTCCCAGGGATAAGAGCCTATTATTGTTTTCTCAATTTTTCTGTCTTCTTTTTTTTAGGTGAGTAAGTTGAAGAGGCACATTCGCTCTCACACTGGGGAGCGACCCTTCCAGTGCAGTCTGTGCAGCTATGCTAGCAGAGACACTTACAAGCTGAAGAGGCACATGAGGACACATTCAGGTAACGTACTTGCATCATCTATTGTCTGAAAGAAGGGTTACTTCCAGTTGCAGAAGAGTACCTCACTAACTAAATTCCATCCACTTTGCTGCAGGTGAAAAGCCGTACGAGTGCTACATCTGCCATGCCCGCTTCACACAGAGCGGCACCATGAAGATGCATATTCTGCAGAAACACACGGAGAACGTGGCCAAGTTCCACTGCCCACACTGTGATACTGTCATCGCACGCAAGAGCGACCTTGGTTAGTTATGTGCTGTTTTTTGTTTTGTTTTTTTTACTTCAAACTAAATGTGATCGGTGTGTGAAGAGTAGAAAGACGACAAAGTGCTGGGAAGGCTGATATGTACATGGGTCTTTGGCGAGATCATGAAGTATGTCCATGTAAACTATGGTTGTTAGAGAAATTATGTTATTTCACACCCACATCCTGCATAATTTATCATCGAAATATCGTCTAAAACTTGCCAGTCATTGGAGTATTGGACGGCTTCAGAAATGTTTTTTTCATGCAATAAGTAACATTTGTCTAACAGAATTTCATATCTTGTTTTCTATTTCAGGTGTCCACTTGCGGAAGCAGCACTCATTTCTTGAGAAGGGAAAGAAATGTCGCTACTGTGACGCTGTGTTTCATGAGCGTTATGCTCTCATCCAACATCAGAAGACCCACAAGAATGAGAAACGCTTCAAGTGTGAACAGTGTGACTACTGCTGCAGACAGGTGTGTGTCAAGTGGAATATGATTGTTATTCATTTATTTTCATGGCAAATTACTTTATCGCTGACCTATTGCCTCATAGGAACGCCACATGGTAATGCACAAGCGTACACACACTGGGGAGAAGCCGTTTGCCTGCAGCCAGTGTGAGAAGACATTTAGGCAGAAGCAGCTCCTGGACATGCACTTCAAGCGCTACCACGATCCCAACTTTGTGCCCACGGCCTTCGTCTGCAGCAAGTGCAGCAAGACGTTCACCCGCAGGGTAGGACTGAGCTCTGAGTTATCGCAAACGCACGTACCCATCTTTTACAGGATGTGACTGAGTTGTGATGGTTGTGTGTCTGTCGGCTCCACAGAACACCATGCTGCGTCACACTGACAACTGCACGGGTGAAATTGAAGACGAAGAAGAAAATGGAACTCCTACACCCAAAAAGGCTCGTCGTGGCAGAAAGAGGAAGATGCAGGCCAGGAGGGGCGAGGGTGACACAGGTATTGTATACGATGCAAATCTCATATTCAGTGTACCATGGGGGCATTTATCATTTAACCTGACTAATGAAATTCAAAACAGACCATGACAACGGTTTTTACAGTCTATGGAACATACATTTCTGGCGAAAGAACGTCCCAGTTGATAAGATGATAGACGTCCCTTTATTTGTAAAGGTGGATATGGCTCCTCTAGCAGATTCTGTGCCCACGTGAGTTCATCAGATTAGATAAATCACAGTCCCAGACTGTAACGCTGCACTTTTTGTATGCAATTTAAGCCTTTTTTTCCTCTACGGATACCGATTATTTTTTCTTTTGACAATCTTATTAAACGTATGATTTCTTTTTAATAATCAAGCACATTTATTATTTATGCGATCACTCAATTAATCGATGGACTACCCTCTTACTAAAGTAATCGATAGCTGCAGCCCTACTTTTTTTTCTTTTTTTTTTCTTTTTTTTGCTGAAGGTTGTACAGGACCACAAATTAAAGCCCAACCAGGACACAATTCATCAGATAGTTAGCAGATCTGCTTATGTCTAGATTTAATTTGTCTGCTTATGTCCCTACACTTTGATCTGTAGAAGATGAACTGGATGAGGCCGAGGAGGAAGAGGAGCTAAGTGAACTTGAAGTGGAACAGGACCCACCAGTCGTCCCTATCCCGGCCCCTGTCGAGCCACCAGTCAAGAGGAAACGTGGACGGCCCCCGAAGAGCAAGCCAGACAGTAAGTGTCGGACTACAATGCTGTTGGACACGTTTCCGAGCCACATAGACTGAGACTTGATGCTAATGGACTGGAAGTCCAATCACAACTACATGGCTAGAATTAAAAAAAAATATATATATATCTCCCCCTATCACTTTTCTATGTTAAAAGTATATTCATAGCTTATTGTACCAGAATCTGACCTGAAACTCTTAACAGCGGCTGCCATCATCCGCGTGGAGGACGAGGCCACTGGAGAGGTGGATGACATAATTGTGAAGAAGGAGGTTGGAGACGATCAAGATGACCAGGAGGATGGCAACGATGAGACCGTAGAGGAGGTGGTGGTCGGTGGAGGAAGTCGACCATCCAGCTGGAGGAGTTGCCCCAGGAAGAGGGGACGGCACCAGAGTTGCAGCTGTCTGTGGCCCCACCGAACGGAGACCTCACTCCTGAGATGATCCTCAGCATGATGGACCGGTGATGGATGTGAAAGTCGAACCTGTAAACATGCATAGATCACATGATCACATCGTCGTTTTTAATTCTCGTCATTTAGGATTACATACACTTGCATCCTGCACATCACTGTTGTAATTTAAGATTTGCTTTGTCATCATGTATTGATGAGAGTTGGATTATTCTGGATTTGACTTCCAAAAAAATGCATTTCAGTACATTTGAGTTTAGGGTGGCTGTTATTGACAGCAGTATCTTTAGCCTCCTAGGTGTCGTGTGGTAGAAAACATAAGATACATTATATACATCACAAAGTACATTTCTACGTTCTAGTCCACTAAATATATTTTAACATGGTAGACCGACTCCTCCTTAAATCTAACCTGGGTGCATGTCATTTTTTTATATAAAAGATCTGGGTGAAACTTGTTATGTTTTACTTGTTTATACACCTGTGTGAGTAAAAGTTGTACATGGGTTGCAGTCACACCCATAATGTGGACTTTGATTTACTTTTTTTGCTGTAACTCCAGGTAATATTCAATATCCTCACTGAAGAGCTCTGCACCTCTCAGTTTGGACAGAAAACTGCTCTCCAGCTTTTTGGGTTTGACGTTTTGGAGAAAAGTACATTTAGGCCCATGTTGAAAGTCCCTGACGCATCATTCAAAATGTCATAAGATTGCAGAAACGGAGGCAACTTTCAGGAAGACGATACTGCTGTTTATCACAGCCACTTTCAAGATAAGGTTTTTATTTTATTTTATTTTTTTTCGGCTTTTTCTGTGTTTTAGTAATTCCCTTTTTTTAAGCCAATTCTAGTTTTTAAAAGCTTAATATCCTGCTTATCCTATGATCCTTTCTTGCTACTGTAACACCCATAGATGACTTGTATGTACTAAACATTGTCTCTGATCAGTGCAAAGAATGAACATTGTTTTTGCTCCCTTTTGTAGCCATTCCACTTTGGGTTGATTTTCTTTTGTACCATTTGGCAACGCAACGACGTAGCAGCTTGAATGACATTTTAATAACTGTGTGGCAGACAAGAACAGATGTATGACTGTACAACCAATTTTTAAAGAAAAGTAGATGTTGACGCTTATGTTTTAGGCTTCTGCAGCTGTAATAACCTCAATCATGGATATTTAAGATCGGTCTGGTTTTGAAGAAGTTAACGTGTTAGAAGTACAGTTGAAGCCCCATGAAATTATGGCTGGAAACATTGTTTATCAAAATATGCAGAGAAACAACTGAGTGCTAACAGAAATGTCCGTGTATTTTGCTTGCAGATCTATTTTATTAAATGGACTACTTGATATCAAGCTCTTCACTTCTTTCTATGAACTGACAAAGACACCAGGGGGCTTCTGTGGACTAGTCTACCACTGGTGTTGTTCAGATATGTGTACTTTTGACACTATTTTCATTCCCATTCAGGTGTAACTTGGGGATTTGACCAAAATCCTAAACTTTAAATTTAGACTTGAGGATTGTGAGTCACTCAGTCTGTCTTCTGCATGACTGGGCTGCTGTGGCTTTTATCCACTTTAAAGTCCATCTCAGATTTTGCAGCTCTTTTCTATAGACGAATGCAAAATGCATAGAAAACCCAACTGCTTCAATTTACACACTGAGTCATTTAGTTTTGAGTTAATGGGATCCTTGCTCAGTTTAAGGTTTCATGAGGAAGTGCTCTGTCGTGGCATTACTGCATATTGGCTCTAATTGTACTGGTAATAGGCGATAGCTTATAGAAATACTGACCAACTTTTCATGTGATATGTCACATGACTGGTCATGTGAGAAGAGCCTGTTGGGGATAATTAACAACGCCTTCACTGGTATCCCATTGTACAATATTTACTTAATTTAATATTCTCCACTAGTGCTGTTGTATAAACATAATGTTTTATGTGCCCCCAAATTATATTGGATTGAAAGCCACCTTTATTTTAAGTTGTTGCTTGTTTTCACAATCCTAATTCCCTCTGTATCAACGCATTAAGCCCCAGTTATTGGTTTCGGATGACATTGTTCACATTTTGTCGGTCCTACGGAGAAAGGGCTTCATAATCCCAGTGTGTGCAACATGACACGATTTAATGTATTGCTCT
>JACSYO010001640.1:3780000-3897500 GCA_016806645.1 Ophiodon elongatus
ACAGAACAAAAAGTCATGTCTACTGGAGGAGGAGGATGGAGTAACTCTGGAGTGCATATTTTCTAAATGCAGTGCTTTGCTTAGTCATAACTCCGACTTTGTTTTTCATGGAAAATTGCCAGAAAAAAAATTGAAAAAGGCTTGACAAGATGTTGAGATACATTACATTCTTTAAAAATATATTGATAGACTTGAGCTGCATTGTGAATTTAGTTGGTCATCTCACATTTATCACCTTTACATCTTCTCAGGAACCAACCAATTGCAACTTTAGTTCTGGGAGGAGGCAATAACCCATAATTATATGGGCTGTACATTTTATTTTAAGTCACTTTACCGCTTAATCATGTTTAGATTAGACAATTGAATTGTATTTGTAATGTTAAGAGAGATCTCCACTCCCCTGGATCACAGCTTGTTTATGTGAGCATCTATTTTCATGAGAATATTTAATTTGACTGAGACTGCTGACAGTTTTGAGGTGTGCTGGTGGTTTGTGATGGAGCCCATGGCATTTATTTTTTATTTTAAAGCAAAATGCAACAAAGCACAACATTATTCATCAATTTCAAAATAAAAAGCCATAGTGATTGTGTGACACCTGTAAGCTAAACATAATGTGTACTGAACTTGCCATGTCTAAAATACAACCTCCTGACTTAATAACTCCATGTAATATGAAACCTACTCCACACAACCATATGAACAATTACATTCTGAATGTTGTTTCAGTGTTTTATGACAGATTTACATTCAGCTGTTCTCCATTCTGATTTTCAGGGTCACACCCAGGTAAACTTTGTGTCCACTCTGCTGCGTGTCACCATGTCTGATCAGCTGGATTTGCCCGTCAGGCAAGCAGGTGAGTCTCGACTTTGACTTGTGAAAACCGTTCTGCATTCTGTGAAACTAATATAAAACTAGATGGAACATAAAATCTCCTCTGCATATCTTATTCATGTGAAATGTTACAACAGCGATCCTTGAGATTTGGATTGATTTAGAATTTGTATTATTGTTGTGTTACGATGTGGCAGCACTGTTGCCTCCTTCAGCGAGAGACTGTAACTTAAGACATTTATTTTAATGAAATCTTCAAGATTGCACTTTTAAAGTAATCACTCAAAATATGGATTTATTCCCTGCTATCTGCTAGTAGCTTAAGGAGCGGGAGCAACACATCTTTACAGTCAAATGATTTGACGTTAAGCTGAGATAGAGCCAACACAAACAGATTGGGGTTAAGGTTCTGCCAGATGGGTCCTGTTAAACACATCTCACAGGGAAAAATATGTTTTCTCAAACTGTCTAAAGACAAATACACTGGTTTGCTAATTACTTTTTAAAAAACATTTATCAGAGGGTTGTATGTTAAATTAATGATCTTCATATGCCAGGACTTTTGCGACTGAGATTAAATCCCCAAATAAAAATCCAGAATTAGATTGAAATAGATTTTAAGACAAAAATAATTATTGGTGAAGCTGGGTGAGTACTTCACCTTGTCGTCAATGCTCAAAACTATAAAGCATACAAAAAAATAGGTGCAAAATAACACTTGCTGAGGAAATTAAGTTGTCCTTTTCTATTTTCAGTGTTTCATTCATGTGGGTTGAACCTCTAGCGCTGTGTGATTTACCACTTTATCCTGCATCTGACTCCGATTTGGTCCGATTGCATTATATGAGAAATGGACTAGATATTCTCCATGATCCCAAGTTAAACAGGTCACTTATATAATAGTTACCGAAAAGATAATTGAGCCATGTTACATGATTCACACTTGTGTTTTTGTGTGGCTAAAGTGCCTCGCTGAAGAGCGGTGGACACGTGGAATTGGTTAAATATAGCTTGTTTTGCCTCAGTCAAATGCTGCTCTATGCGGAAGGTGTCATGGGAGGAAAAATAAGTGTTCAAAGTGAAAATCGTGACCAAAGTTGTTGCAGAAAGTACACAGCATCTGAATTGTTGTGTCCACCTCCCAAGTATTTGTAGCTGTACCAGCAAATTAAGCTGTTAAAGAGCTGTGCGATGGTGCAATGAATTACTTTTCCATCTGTTGGAAAAATGTCTTGACAGTGTTAGAAGCAGAATAGAGGAGGAACAGCTCCTCAGATTGCACTGATGCTGTTCTGAATAATATCACAAGTGAAGCTTATTACAAACTTATGGAAGCCCTAAACGGACATTATTCAAACTATGTTTTTTAATACCGTTATCCCAAGATCAAATGATAATTATGTCACCTCAAAAAAAAGTATCTCGATAAGGAGATGAATCATTATTACTTATTGCAATAAATCAAAAGGTTGCTTCCTTTTATTACTATACATTTTTGGGTCAAATTAGCTGACGCTAAATTAATTAAAACGGCTCAAATCAAGCTGACAGTATAAACTAGGCAAAGTTAGCGGAGGGATGCCAAGAATGGCAGGAGGTTCGGTTCCTTGAAGGATTTATTATAAAAAATAATAATAATAAGGTGGTACCAATGGTATGTACCAACTGTATGTGTGTGTGTATATGCATTAAAAAGAAAATGCCACAAAATTGTGAGGTCATTGTGTTTTTGATTTTTGTGTCGCTGGAAAATAAAGAATTCCTGACTGATCGATACATTTGAGTTGAATACTTCTTGGACTACATACAAACACTAAATCAAGAATTTGACTTAAGCAATTATGATATTTTCCATTGTAAAAGTCACACATTTCTACTGTGAAACAGCTACATTTCTGAACATTATAAAAACACATTGCTCCATAAATTCCGGCACTAATTAATATTTTTGTCTTCAGGACATCTCTCACTTCATGCATACAGACATTACTTTAGATCTGAAAAGAAATGTAGCTCTTTCATGGTAGAAATGTTGGAATTTTAATATTTAAATTGATAAAAATGTCTAGATCTTATCTGTAATGAGAGATTTCTTCAACTCAAATGTGAGTCATTATCCAAAACTTATTTAATTTATTTTTCGTTTCATTTAAATTTTTCCAGAAACAAGTCTAAGAATAATGACATTTCCCTCGTAATTTTGTGCTATTTTCTTATTAATTTATAAGAGGTATAGGTAAAATGTTTTTACACTGCTTGTGAATATAATCCATTTAATCTTACTTCCATATATGTATTTTATATGTACCCTTGTTAACACCTTATTTTTAAAACCAGACGAAGTCACACAAGTATCCTCCTAACTTTGCAAAGTCCGTCGCTAGCTGTCAGCTTCTTAGACTGTATGTAGTTTTTATATACAATATTTTTATATGCAGACTTCGTCACAGTTTATGGTTGGCTATATCGGGCCGATTTAAGGCATTTACGATGAGTGTCGGTATATTGGACCGTGGAGATGCCAGTGACTGCTTGACTGCAGTCATCTATGCATGCTGGCATTGTACTCCCGATCTCTGAGAATCATTAAGTAATAAGAGGAAACAACCCTTTGATTACTTGTGACAACAAATTGATTATATCGTTATCCCGAGATATTTTATAAACATGTTTGAATCATGTCCGTTTAGGGCTTCCGTTCAAAGGTACATTGACTTAATTTATTGTTTTGGAACTTAGTCAAAACACGAAGGTCAGTCAGATTGTTATGCATGTAGCTTCTTTCTGGCTTAATGTTGGAAAGCAGACCCAACATCAGAAAATGCTGTCATTTTTGTGTGTGAAAACAGTCACTCTGCTATGATGATTTTATTTGATTGGCACTTAATACATATTTTCAGTGACTAGATGATCAAATGCATTCATCAAAGTGGTTTCATAACAGACAGCACGATTTGATGTGGGTTTGAGTTGTTTTTGAGTCAGTATTGGCAGCATGTACAGTACATGGTGAGTTTTTGAGATCTCTGCCTGAGATCTTTGCTGCCAAACGTGGGGTATTTTTTCTTTGCTTTTAATTCCATTCATCTCAGTTGTGTTTGTGTGGTAGCGGAAAGGACTTTGACCTTTTTAAAACTCATCATGCCAAGCAAACAAAACAAAAATGATATATTCATCATAGCTACTAGGGTTAATTGAGAAGTTGTGATCAGGTAAAACTTACTCTTTAAAGCATTTGGTTCCCATGTTTGTTTAAATTACTAAGTGCTTCCTGCAGATATTGGCTTTTGGATGCATTAAAAAAAAAAAAAAAAATGTTGTATACTTGAGCTCATTGTTGGTGTAATGTTGTTTGCGCACAGTGTGTGATTTTTAAACTGACATTAAGGTCATTTTAAATAGTTAATTCACAACTCAATCCCTACAGTTTTGATATGTTCCTGCTTCTGGAATGGACTTGCAGTTTATTAAAGTTAACAAACACAAATTGTTCAGCTGTTATTTTGGAGAATGGCTAATCGGAATAGCTGAATTTGATAAGCACCACTGTTATCGTACCTGAAGTTATTTCACTATTTATTTGCCCATTTTATGTTTAGTTTAATTTCTAATTTTCAACCACATATGGCTTGCAGCAGTTTCATTCAGCTAGACCTTTTCAAAAAGTAGTTTTCCTCCTGTCCATGACTCTAATTTATAGAACTGGTTCTAGTGGCTTTGCAGTGCTGGGTGATAGTGTAGTTTGGTGGTCATAGGGCGAGGGAGGAGGGGGTTTATGCTCTGTCAGCATTGATAGGCTGGATTATGATTGCCTCGCTAGCAGTGTAGACATTAGTGTCAGCAGTCTGACATTCGCCTCCCAGCCCTCACTTTTCCACTCCCTCAGACACTTTTCCCTGCGAGCCACAGAACTCACAGCGGGGCCCACATTGTAGATGTGAACCCAGCTCACACCCTTGTGCCACATTCAAAACTACTGAACTACAGATGGAAGAATTTATCTTGGCATTTACATTCATGATGATGTAAATGCAGTCAATATGATGGGTGCACATTTGAGAGCTGCATGAGGTTGTACACCATGTATGGCGTTTAAAATACCATACATGCTGTACAACCTTATCTGCAGCTGCTTTATGGAGGACTATCAATCACTTGGTGGATACGATAAGTTGCACATGAAGAACATTTAGCTCTCTTGCTATATATATCTATATATATCTCTATCTCAGAAAGAAGAATAATTAAAGAAAGAAGAATGTACTGTCTTGCTGTTAAAGGGCTGACCCTTGTGTTATTCTCTCTGTCTAGGTGTGATTTACCTTAAGAACATGATAACCCAGCACTGGAGTGATGGCGACGGTTCAAGCACAGAGACTCCTGTCGTCAATAACATCCCTGACGAGGACAGGCTGTTCATTCGAGACAACATAGTGGAGGCCATCATCCACTCCCCCGAGCGCATCAGGTAACCACAAACACACACCCTGCTTGTTGAGCTCAAGAGATTTTGTTTTTCCTTGTATGTTCCCTACCTGTCGCTCTTTTCTACTTTGCATATAGTATTGTCGTTTTTCTAAATTACTCAATCAAATATTTTTTTCTTTTGACCATGTCAGAGTCCAGTTGACGACATGTATCCACCACATGATCAAGCATGACTACCCTGGCAAGTGGACGACCATCGTGGACAAGATTGGCTTCTACCTGCAGTCAGACAACAGTGCAGGGTGGCTGGGCATCTTGCTCTGCCTTTACCAGCTCGTCAAAAACTATGAGTAAGTCAGGGTTCTCAATCTTAATTTAATATTGTATAGGAACACATAACATGGGGTTAACATTGTGCTTGTGTGGCTGATGTAACCCGTGTGTGAAATAGATATAAGAAACCAGAAGAGCGTCAACCTCTGGTGGCTGCCATGCACATCTTCATGCCCATGCTGAAAGAACGCTTCATCCAGCTGCTCCCAGACCACTCCAGTGACTCGGTCCTCATACAAAAACAGATCTTCAAAATCCTCTATGCCCTCTTCCAGGTAATGTCACAGCTCATGGCATCTTCTCTCAAGGGGTGTTAATGAAGAATAAAAACCTGTGTTTGTCTTTTTCTTAATAAAGATTTGTCTTAAAAAGGCTTTCAACCGTTTAGCTCAACCAGTAGTCGCTCTCAGTTCAAGGTGCCGTTATTCGGTCTTGCTGTTCTGTATGAAAGGTACGGAGGTGGAATGAGGGGGAAAACTCGCCGAGCCAACGTCTTTGTGGAAATGGACGGCCAGAACGGGTGTGAAGTTTTGATGTTATTTGTGCACCCAAACCATTGGGAGATTTAAAAACAATTAGAAACTAACCTACAGCGAACCAGAATGACAACGACGTGGGGAGACGATGAGGTCCTTCCGAGCAAAGGCCACGATCAACCAGTATATGACGGGGACAGTAACGGTGCATTCACTGCCCAATGTGTATGTTATACCTTACACTGGACATTGACTCTGTCTTGTTAAACATCAGGCCTCTTTTGCTCCTGGGATGCGGGTGTGCTATCTGAAATCGCACATTGGGCTGACATTATGCCGCCGTTGTTTGGTTCTGTGTGAAAAAGCAAAGTGCAGTATTGCGTAATTTCTTTTTTTTTTTTTTTTTTTAAAGTACAACTTTTAATATAAGTATTTAATCCGTAAAGCTGGGATGCCCCCTTTTGGTGTGAACATCTAAATATTTGGTCTAAAAAACGACTTTCTTGTTCACCTCCACAGTACAACCTCCCCCTGGAACTCATCAACAGGCAGAACCTGACAGAGTGGATGGAGATCCTGAAGACAGTAGTGGATAGAGATGTGCCTCCGGTAAGGAGGCAAAATTAATTCATACTGCACCAATATTGCCAATTACTCCCTACAAATGATTTGTTTTCCAAATTGTAAACATTTCTGTTATTCCAGTTAGACTAAAATCAGTTTGTTTTTGGTCTGTACAGGAGACGATGCAGATAGATGAAGATGAGCGACCTGAGCTGCCATGGTGGAAGTGTAAGAAGTGGGCCCTTCACATCTTGGCCCGTTTGTTTGAGAGGTAAATACCCAATCATTTCTCTCTTTTTGTTTTTTGTAAAATGTACAAACATGTTTAACAATAACGTTTGCGATATTAAACCGTCTTTACAGGTATGGAAGCCCAGGCAACACAACAAAAGAGTATGCAGAGTTTGCTGAACTTTTCCTCAAGGAATATGCAGTTCCTGCTCAACAGGTGAGAACTTCAGAAGACGTAATGTAAACCGCAGCTCTCCAGTCGGACTGAACTGCGTGTCTTTTTTGAAGTGCACCTCACAAGTGTGTAAGGAATTTCTTTGTCCATCTGTCTCCTAGGTGCTGCTGAAAGTCTTATACCAGTTCAAGGAAAAGCAATACGTGGCTCCCAGAGTACTCCAACAGACACTCAACTACATCAACCAGGGCATAGCACACGCTCTGACGTGGAGAAACCTCAAACTACACATCCAGGTACAAATAAAACATGTCTAAATATCCTTAATATGACACATCTTGGATGGTAGCTGTGCAGTAACAACATTGTAAAACTACATTTCTTTTGATGGACTGGTTGTCACCAGTAGAAGCATGAAGCTGAAGCGCTGCCAATATGCATCGGTTCAGCCCACTGATGAAATTACTAGCCTGACCTCAACATCACTCCTTGATTGTGACTCTTGTGTTTTTCAGGGCATCATTCAGGATGTGGTCTTCCCCCTCATGTGTTACACAGACAGTGATGAGGAACTGTGGCAGGAGGATCCATACGAGTACATCCGCATGAAGTTTGGTAAGCAGAGGATGTTGGTGCCTTCAATTCAAAAGTATTATCGTGCACCCATGGTGGCTAACCATTTATCCAATCTCTGCTGTCCCCCGTAGACGTATTTGAGGACTTCATCTCTCCAACAACAGCAGCCCAGACGCTCCTCTTCACTGCCTGCAACAAGAGGAAAGAAGTCAGTTGAAATAATTTTTGTTTTGAATTTCTTTGGAAGCTTTGATTTTTAAATTTGTTATAAAAACTATCCCTACAGTTACTATTTATTGAAGCCTAATCCGGTGTGCTCTTGCTGTGTTTAGGTGCTGCAAAAGACGATGGGCTTCTGCTACCAGATTCTCACTGATCCCGCCTCTGACCCCAGGAAAAAGGATGGTGCCCTCCACATGATTGGCTCTTTGGCTGAAATCCTACTGAAGGTAAATGCCTCTCAGCCGGCCTGTTAGCACGACCTCTTTATCTATTCATCTTTTCAACACACGGGTTATAAGACATTTGTTTACATTCCAAGCAAAACAGGTTTTGAACATCTGAAAGACTTTCACCACACCTTGCTGTTTATTTTTACCATGACTTCCCTCACGAGTCGTGAATATGATCTGTGAAAACGCCTCTTTCAAACAACTGGATTGATTCAAGTTTCTCGCAAATGCATTTGAACACCTCATGATAATGTTATATATTACCGTCGCACAATCATTTTTACCGAGTAGAGCCTGAACGCACCATAATGTGACTCATGCGACCTTCGTTAGCGTTAGCCTTTAGCTCCTGTTATTTTGCCCAGCAGGACTATGCTGCCAACTGACTGCTGACGACAACGTTAACTAGTTTTTCTCCTGCCGACTTCAACTCTGATTTGTTGTTCTTAATGTAGCATTATCAGGGGAAAAACAGGGTGCGTCCCATCAGGTTTGTTAGTGCTGCGGTTTTGAGTATTTTAAATTTTTATCCTCTGTGCCATGGCGCCAGTCAATGCATCCTTGCATTGATCCATGCACCACTCTCAAACTGAAACATGATACATATTACACCGTACGAGTGTGGCTTAACGGAAAGCATCAGTAAGAGGAATTGAGTCACGGAGGCATGCAACTCCAAGAAATCTGACCAGGAACCGGTTCTCAATGGGAACAGGTTCTTAATCCCTATCCCTAATCTGAACAGACTGTTTCTAGACCGTATCCAACGAGTTGTGGATGTTTTTTTTTGTTTTTTTAAAAGTTGAAGAAGTTAAACATGCAGATACTTGATGTCTTTGACTGCCTTGTGAAACTTGACAGTTTTTATTTCTTTCTCTGCACAGAAAAAGATTTATAAGGACCAGATGGAGTTCATGCTGCAGAATCACGTCTTCCCCCTGTTCCGCAGTGAACTGGGTTACATGAGAGCCAGAGTAAGTGATCATGCCCCAACGGGCAGACCTGAGACATGGCATTACGGAATGAAGTGGCTTTGAATTAAGACAAACTTGTTTTATTGTCTCAGTGCTTTGATTTTGTTTTTCCTCGACCTCTGTTTTCACGCAGGCCTGCTGGGTGCTGCATTACTTCTGTGAGGTAAAGTTCAAAAGTGACCAGAACCTGCAGACCGCTCTTGAGCTGACCCGCCTTTGTCTAATCAATGACAACGAGATGCCAGTTAAGGTGGAGGCTGCTATTGCCCTGCAGGTTCTCATCAGCAACCAGGAGAAAGGTGAGCACGTCATACCGCTGGTGTTCAACTGACTGCATTTTATAAAATAGTTCTTCGATGAATGTGTAAGTTTGTAGTTCTCTTTGAGTGTCTGAATTAACTTGTGTGTTTTTTATTCTTTAGCCAAAGAATACATCACCCCCTTTATCCGGCCAGTGATGCAGGCACTCCTGCACATTGTCAGGGAAACGGAAAACGATGACCTCACCAATGTCATACAGAAGATGATTTGTGAATACAGTGAGGAGGTGACTCCAATTGCAGTGGAGATGACACAGCACTTGGTAAGTGCAAGCAGTAAAGACACTACGCGTTGATGTCGTCATTTCACATAATACCGTCACTGAGTGCCTTAATAAACCTCCCCTATGGCTGTAATGTATGAGGAGAACTTTAATCCTAGGAGAAACAAATAAATTATCTATACTGCTTGCAAAAAAACACTTCATTCAGATGTACAGGCAACCAAGATAATTCTCACCCACTGATTAATCCAAAAAGAAACGATGATCAGATTATTCTCAAATACTGTAATGTGCCTGACAACAATGGCAACTACTTATCCAAGTTCAGGTACCAGGAATATAATTGTCTCGACAAATTGCTAGAGAACACTCTTTCTTTTCTTCTCTTTAGCCATCAGAAGTTTGTTAAAAGCAGCTCTTGATCAGCAGTTTCTTTTTGCCATGTGAATGCACTGATTGCAGATGTTGACTGTTCCCCTCTCAGAAAGTGACTTGTGAGCTCAATGTATGATGTCACATGCGTATCCTCTATTTTCTTTTAAGAGAAAGCTATGATCACATTTAGTAGGTTTGCCCTGTTTATTTTTATTTAAAAACGTTGGTTTAATGAATTAGTCAGCCCACCATGTAAAATGTATGGATACTTAAAGTCCATAGACGCAATCACAATAGTCTCTGTGTTTGCTCTTTGTCAGGCGATGACGTTCAACCAGGTGATTCAGACGGGCCCTGATGAGGAGGGAGGAGATGACAAGGCTGTGACGGCCATGGGCATCCTCAACACCATTGACACATTGTTAAGTGTGGTGGAGGACCACAAAGAGGTACTACACACACACACACACACACACACACACACACACACACACACACACACACACACACACCCCCCAGGCTGATCACTCATCTCGGTGCGACTTCCTCTGCAGAAGCAGCTCTGGTCTGCTGCAGAGTTCCTGCCAACACGCTTCAGCCACCCACCAACTCCTGGGAACACGCTCCGTTTTCACTGTGTTCAAAATGACTCAGAGGCTGAGGCAGACGCTAGATATAGTGCCACCATGTCTGCTAAAACATAGGAGTGCTAGTGCTCGAAGCCAAGAATCCATTGGATTTGACCAAGCATCACTTTACACTGAGGGTAATTCATTGCTTAACGGTTCAACAGTTTAGGTTTCAGTGATGGTCACTTCACCACAAAGAATTCGAATAATTTGTATTTGACCAATGAATTTACTGGGAAATATAACCTGGTCCTTTGGACATTACAGGATTGGCACACCAGGTACATGAAAAAACATTAGTGGAGAAGAGGTGCTTATCCTCATTGCTTCGAGTTGATTTGACTCAAAATGTAACAAGGCTGGTTGGTCATTAACAGAATCAGGCATTTCAATTGACCCTTTCTTATACAACATTCAGTTTTCTACAGTGACATTTCAAACATTTGGGTAAAATATACTTTAAAACAGTTTGTTTACCCATTTGAAGTGGTCAGTAGCATACTGTGTATGCATCATTGTGCATTAACATTAATTATGAGTTATTTTCAGACGGAGAGGCTCTGTTTGTGTGCGCTGTGCTTTCTCAGATGCTGAAATGCAGCAGAGGAGATTGATAGACAATATTAACTTATTAACTCTTATGTGTTGGCATAGGCTACATGTTTATTTGTTTGAGCCTACAAATGAGCAAATTTGTTTTATGGGATATTGCAGAAATTTATTAGATGTGATTATTGTACTTTTTGTAGCTGTTTTCATTTCAATAAAAAGGGAAATCCTCGAAGTCTGATTTTTGTCCTCATCGCTCATTAGACTAATAGTAAAGTACAATACAAGTTAATGATGTCAGCAAGTTTGAGCAAAGCGTTTGCCTTCGTCTGCTCTCCCATCGCTGTTTTTAATTTTATCACTCAACCTTGATGGCTGCAACAGGATGCTCCGTGTGTTGATACATTCCAGTATTTGTAGTATAAGGAACATGCTGTTGAAATGAAACTATATACAGATTTGATTACGGTAGCGTTATCTTCTCTGCTGAGTTATGTTGATTCAAATCCTCACTGCCTTTTAACCCTGGTGCTGTTTCAGATCACCCAGCAACTGGAGGGCATCTGTCTGCAGGTGATCGGCACAGTCCTGCAGCAGCATGTACTGGGTGAGCAGGTCCTCCCTGTGTTTCCACATTCCATCAGCATGTTGCACTAAAACTGTCTGCATGCCCTGGAGACAATCTATTGATAAAAATACTATTTACCTACAGTGACTCACTTGTCTTGACCTTTTTTCTTTTCCCAGAGTTTTACGAGGAGATCTTGTCCTTAGCTCACAGCCTGACCTGCCAGCAGGTGTCAGCACAGATGTGGCAGCTCCTTCCACTGGTGTATGAAGTCTTCCAGCAAGATGGATTTGACTACTTCACAGGTATGTGGTTGGCTAAGAACCAGATTTGAAATTGTAAAATAAAAAGTATCATTGGTACTGGATCTCTACTCTTTTTAATAGCCAATATTCCATAATATTGTTTTGATGTAAACTCAGCTGATAGAAAAATAAATGTTTCTGTTTCAGATATGATGCCGCTTCTTCACAACTATGTCACAGTTGACACGGATACACTCTTATCTGACACCAAATACCTGGAGATCATCTATAGCATGTGCAAGAAGGTACAATAATGCGGTTGATAATGCATTATGTAACCGACTGTGTTTTCAAGTTGATTATTTGAGGTGATTGGTGTGTATTAGGAGGTTTACCTGAGTCTGTCACTTCACTCAGGTCCTGACGGGTGATCCTGGTGAGGACCCAGAGTGCCATGCAGCCAAGCTACTGGAGGTGATCATTCTGCAGTGCAAAGGTCGAGGCATTGACCAGGTCAGTATCTAACAAATTCACAACTCAAACTAGTTAGCTGAAAATATACAACTATAAAGACTGAAAGTACTAGGGAAACTCCTGACATTAAAATCCTTAATTCTAATAATTGTGATGATAATATTCTTAATAGCAAGTTTATCTTTAATGGAGCAAACCGGTCTGTTGCAGGTTGTGCCATTGTTTGTGGCGGCTGCATTGGAGCGTTTGACGCGGGAGGTGAAGACCAGCGAGCTGAGGACTATGTGCCTGCAGGTGGCTATCGCCGCACTTTACTACAGCCCCCCTCTTCTCCTCAACACTCTGGAGAACCTACGCTTTCCAAACAACACCGAGCCTATCACTAACCACTTCATAACCCAGTGGCTCAAAGATGTTGACTGCTTCCTTGGGTAAGAGTTTCATGAGTATTTCAAGACTGCAAATAAGCACTAGCATACACCCAGTTCTGACAGTTAAAACAGTTTCTAAATCTCCCAATAAATGTCTTGAGCCTGGTATTAATCACAAACACTAGTCATATTCAATTTCATACTTTTCAAACTATGGCTGCAACTTTTTTGCCATTAATCTTTTGATGATGTGAAATGCTAGAAGAGAAACTGTTATCAGAAATGCCACTAATGTCTTGTTCCCCTTGCTCCCATCAGCCTTCATGACAGGAAGATGTGCATTCTTGGAATTTGTGCTCTCATTGACCTCGAGCACAGGCCTCTGGCTGTCAACCAGGTGGCCATCCAGCTTCTTCCAGCAGCCATCCTTCTGTTCAATGGGCTCAAGAGGGCGTATGCCTGTCGAGCAGAGCATGAGAATGACGAGGATGATGACGATGAAGATGGGGAAGACGAGGACGACAACGGTAGGGCATTAGTGTTGATGTATTCAGTGTTGTATCAGCCAAGTTCAGTATTACTCCGCAAGGCGAGTTAAGTGTATTAAGGTGTTCCCTCAACTCTGGATGACTGTAGCTGAGCTGGGCAGTGACGAGGATGACATCGATGAAGAAGGCCAGGAGTACCTGGAGATGCTAGCGAAGCAGGCGGGAGAGGACGGAGATGATGAAGACTGGGAGGAGGATGATGCGGAGGAGACGGCACTTGAGGGCTACACTACAGCTGTAGATGATGAAGACAACCTAGTGGACGAGTATCAGATCTTCAAAGCCATACTACAGAGTAAGACGGCAACCTCTTGCAAATGAAATTTAAATGGCTCACTAAGACGAGTATCAATCACTAATCTCACTTTACTGTGACGCAGATATCCAGAGCCGTGACCCAGCGTGGTACCAGGCACTAACACAGTCCCTTGACGAGGATCAGGGCAAACACCTTCAGGACATTGGCACACTTGCAGACCAGAGACGGGCAGCACATGGTGAGCGCCTGCTGAGACTGCAATCCAAATTTCCAATTAAACTCTGATGCGGCACTTCAGTCTGACAACAATAAAGCAACTTATTTTTTACATGCCACTATTTCCTGCTTTTTTTTCTTTCTTTTTTTGATTTCTGTTGCTTTTTCTTTTCTTTTTTTTCTTTTTTTTTTTTCATTCGAAATGTTCTTAGAAATGCAATTTCATCTAAACATTTACCTGGAGTAAAATAACTATAGTAATAACAGCCTTTATCTAATTACACTATACAGTCCAGCATGTTGCAATTAGCCACCTTTGTGCCTTTTTTATGGGCACCAAGATATGAATCTGGGATGATACAAAAAAGAATCGTAAAAGAAAATAAATGTTTGTTGAAATCCAAGTTCAGTTGTAAAATGCCAATACACTGTGGATTGTCCTGCCTGCATGGCTTTTGTCAACGCTTGTGGCCTAGGTTTTAGGGGCTGTCGATGAACCGCAGTGTCCAGTGTTTGAGTCTGTTGTTCCCAATCTCTCTCTCATACCTGTCATCTGTCTGACGAATAATAAAGTCCTAAAATGCCCCAAAACGCGTTGGATCACATTGTGTGGCACGTAGTCTTGTCTCCAAATTCTGTTCCTGTGTTCTGTGGACAGGCCTGCAGGGAAAAGATTTAAAAGCCTTATTTGTGTGACATGTCTTCTGTTTTCAACTGTCTAACCGTAACAATGGGTAACTTTTAGGGGTGGCCTAGCACCAGCTGTGTATATGAGCAGTAAACAAGACTTCCCGTCAGGAAACGGCTTTATTTTCCTCACATTTGTGGTTTTTAAGCACTGTTGCTTGTTATCTTATTGCAGAATCCAAGATGATCGAGAAACACGGCGGGTACAAGTTCACAGCGCCAGTGGTGCCATCTACTTTCAACTTTGGAGGCACTGCTCCAGGAATGAATTGAGTCATCCGTTCTACTTTTTATTACTCTGTGACTGATTGTAGTGAAGTGAAAAAAAGCTTGTGTTGTTCCCTTAAGTAGTGGTTCCAGAACTGGTTCTTCTCAGTCATTCTTCAATCTGTCAAATGGGAAATAGCACCAGAAGATGTGGGAAAGCAACTAAAATGCAACCAATGGCTGGGGAAAACAAACCAAGAACTTGAGCACGATGCAAGAGAAGAAGCTCTGAACAACGTTGTCTTCTGGAGCCCAGTGTGGTGGGGATACCATGACGGCAACTCTTTCGTTTTTTTTCCCACTTAAACAAATTTGGGGGATTAACAGTTAGAAATTGATGATGGGACTAAATATTTCATTATCACTGTTGTGGCCAAATGGCCGTAATAAGATTATACCTCTGGTAGTGGTGATATCTACATTATTTTCTGCATAAACAAACACTCATGTTTATGTACATACAAGCCAAGGTTATTGATTTTTCAAGTAGCCTTGAAAAACAACCAGAGGCATTTGTAAGGTGTTAACAGCTGTATTCATATGTAGCATATTGGATACTTCATAGCACTATGTGATGCCTGATCTCTGTAAATTAATGACTAGCACTTTCATATTGTTCAGGTCTCCTAGCCTTCTGTATCAGACTGCAAATTTTTTAAATTGAAGACTATTTAAAATGATAAACAGCTGTAACTTTGTTACTTTGCAAGCGACTTCTGTAATGGCTGGTTGTCAAGCATCTGGTTACAGAGTGGATCAGTGAGCAACTCGGAAACTATTGATTTCAGGAAAAAAGAGAATGCTCTTGGTGTTCAGTATGGCTACAGGACATGTTTGTGAGCACTGAAAGTACAATTGAATACATCATTGAAGCATGTACAATTGGACTTATCGTGAAGGTCTCAAGCTTTTGGTTGGTGTATGGATGAACCATCTATATATTCAACAACATATTAAAAAAAAAAAAAAAAAAAAAAAAACAAGCTAAGGGATTCAATGACCTCAAGTGTTTCCTTATACAGGTTTATGTATTTTCCTACTTTAGATTTTTTGGTACTCCACGGAGCAGCTCTGAAGGAAAAATATACTCAAAGAATCATTGTCAACTTGAGTAACATTTCCTTTGTCAGACGAGCGCAGCAACATGTCCAGCAATGTAGAAAGACATAACGGGCACTGGACACATAATGCAACATTACTGCAATTTAAAGCAGTTTTACGAAGCCCATAATCCAGACTGAACAGGCCTTTTTTTCAGAGAAGACCCTTTTAACATGTCTCGGTAGGAAAAGCACACGTGTAAATAATATGGTAAACGGTAGCAGAATATTCCTTTTACCTGCTCTGGGTGCTGTATTGTGCATGTTTGCTTACTGTCACAGTTTACTGACACACATGAATAGAATAAAACAAAGTGGGATTATGCTCCACTGTAACAATAACTGCTGACACAATGCCTTTAAGAGGATCTTTATTCCCTAAACTTGGGTCCCTGGTGCACAGTCAAAGTATAGTTTCAAGACTCGGTATTTCACGTTTGCTCTTATATTCTGTGTATTTCTAAAGTAATTGTGTTTGATTAGTTTACCACTCAGCAAGTCTCATTGTGGAATAGAAAAACACATTGCATGAAGACTTGGAGGAACACTGGTTAATAGAGACCTGCCAGCACGTTTTTGCTTTGGGTCCATTACATGATTTTAATCCAAAACACCTGATTCTTGCCAATTAAGGGTCAAATATATATTTATGTTTTCCTCCAAATTACTTTACTTGGGTAAGAAGGTGAGTAACTGAAGCTGTGCGATAAATGGAGCTGAATAAATGGCTTCATGGGCATCTGACATGTAAAGGTTACAGCAAACAAGAGACATAGTAAAATAAATCAAAACAATTATAAATAAGTAAACAAAGAATATTAACTAAGTAAAAAAATCCACAATAACTAAAATATAACTACAAATATATCTACTGACAGAATACATTTTTATTTGCACAGTGTATTGTGTATGTATATTGCAGATTTGTTGGGTGGCTGTACTGGGTTTACTGGGAGCACAGCTGCTTAACACACGTTAAACAGTAGAAGCAGCACTTAGATTTCAGTTCCTACTTTCTATGACACCCAATGCACCGAGTTACCGAGTCCACGCATCACGTGGTACGTGTCCCCGTCGGGATAACGGTTCATTGAGGGTGCATGTTGCCGAGGAGCCGCTGGGGGCGCTGTGGCGAACGATACAGGGTTTAACTGCTGTGACGAGGAGGCCAAAGGTCAGTCTATGTGACGTGTCAGCGGGCTGTCACCACCTCACCGGTGTCACTCCACCCGACCGGCTGTTACACACACATCGGTACCCGAGCTGACCTCGAAGCCCTCTCCGTAAAATGGCCAAGAAGCGGAGGGACCGACGAGAGAACGACGGCCTGTCTCCGGCACAGGAGGAGGCGAAGGCGGTGGCGGCGAGCGACTCACGAGCGCTGAAAGGTGGGTTCGGGTTCTGGTTCGGGTTCTAGTTCTAGTTCTAGTTCTGGTGGCTAACTGGTCACCCCAGCGGAGAGCAGAAGGAAGGAAGGAAGGAACTCCCAACGTCCGGCAGACGCACATATATTGAGCGATATAACGACTTTTCAGCGTCATTTCTGCGTTGAGGTCAGGCGGATCTGCCGTAAAGTGGTTAAGAGCTAGCTAGCCGACTAGCTGAGGCTCAGACGTTAGTTAATGAACATGATGGACGTGAACTAACCTACACACCACGTTCATGAGCGGTACTGGGCTACTGAATAGGATTTAACTGCCCCGATTATTAACTTTAGTTATGCGAACGTTAGATGTTTCATTAACAAAGAAGTGGCGGGGGAAGTATTCAGACCCTCTTCACGTGACTCCGGAACAATACTTAGCTGGAAAGAAGAATTAGACAGGAAAACGTTACTTTAGTTGAAGTACGTGTTGTCAGATGTACTGAAAGAATCATAAAGAAATTTACTCGGTGCTGAAAAGTAGGCGCTTTTATTGTTATACTACTATGGATTACTGTTTTTACATTTGCCGTTATCATTATATCTGCTGCATTAATGTGTAAGAAGCATTTTACTGTTGTAGTTGCTCGAGGTGGAGCTAATTTTAACCATTTTATATACTGTTGCATAGTTTAATCTATATCAATGCACCACATTTTATACATTATCTGTATATTTATGTGTGTATTCAAATTTTTTATGTAACTACAGGTGTCGATAAATGTAGTGGAGTAAAAAGTACAATTTTGCCCTTTTGTGGACTATAAATGTTGTGTGGCATGAAAAGGAAATACTCAAGTAAAGTAGAAGTCCCTAAAAACTACTGAAGTACAATTCTTAAGCAAATGGACTTAATTAATCTGACGCATGAAATGAACCGTTGTTACAGTTGTCCCAGTTGTCCCTCTCCATGAAGTCTTTAATGAGAGCGTGGTTTAACAGACCAGCTCAGAAACAGCTGGAGTCTGTCTCCAGGGGGAAGTGCAGTTCCCAAAAGGGCTTGAACAAGTGATGCAAAACTCATGAGCAAATTACACAAGGCTCCCTGGAAGCTAGTTTGTCTGTTTTTAGAGTAACTTCTTGATTGATTTGGTAAATAAGTTATATTTCCCCAACAGAGGCTCAGCAGACTGAAGGGGGCTCCGCACGCATGTCTCTCCTGATTCTGGTTTCTATCTTCACCTGCGCTGCCTCAGTCATGTACCTGGTCTACAGGAACTTCCCAGAGCTTCCTGAGTAAGTTGTCTCCCCACCCACCCACATTTTACCAAATTTAATAATCCACAGAGCAATGTTCATCCCTGGAAGTGAAGACTGGTTTTATATTCACAAATAATTGTGAGTTACTATCTAGACTTAAAAACAAACAAACATTTGATGGGATTTGTAAGTGTGGTAATGAAACTGTGACTTGTTATTTTCACTCATGATTACCAAAATGTATTCTGTGTTGCTGCTGGGGGGATATATTATTTGAACTCAAATTAAACTTAACTGACTGAGTGGCAATGATAGACATAGAGTAAATATAATTTCATGAAATAGTTTAATTAAATAAGAATGTTGATGCAGTGGAACAGTTTTTGATTTGCTTATAGTTTTTTACTAAATGCAAAACTTGCCATTATTGTATTGATGTTTCTGACCAAAGGCTATTTTAACACACTTTAATACGACATACAGTAAGTTTATTAACAGGGCAAAACATTAGTGAAGAACTAATTTACCGAGATACATTACAGTAGGAGAAAATACCAGGTAATATGAATGCTAAACATATAGACACATGCCAGAAAATATCATTCAAATTTGTACTAATTTAACTGCTCTGCAGATTTTGAGAAAAGCTTTATCACATTTTAGTTTTCAGCCTTGAATTTGGTAAACCTAAAGTCCTTCACTCTGAGGACCTGAGGCTAATGGTTGTACGAATGTAATGTCAGTAAAAAAGTAAATGATTTAGGTAAATCCTGAAGTTAACAGGTGACCTAACAAAGAGCCAAAGGTGCAGTGTCGGGTCTACATAATGTTGGTGTTGCTTTAGAGGTCTGGAGTATTGCGTGTCCATATTTGCGTGGCCATATTTGCGTGGCCATATTGCGTGGCCAAGAAAAGGTCAAACTGAGCTACTCATTTTGACATGATGCTCAAAATCAAGAGGTGACTTTGGCATTTTGAGCAGTCAAGTTTTGGTATGCATTGTATTGTGATGAAAACAAACGGAATATGTTTGTGAGAAATATTTATGACTTTTTTTTTTGTTTTTCTTCAGTGATGAAATGGAGAAAATCAAGATCCCTAAAGACATGGATGATGCCAAAGCTTTGGGAACTGTGCTGTCCAAATACAAAGACACATACTACTCCCAAGTGTTGGTGGCCTACTTTGCGACATATGTTTTGTATCCTTTGATATCTTTCTAACGACCCATCTTAACTTCGCTTCCTGTTGGGGGTGTTTTCAGAACTTCAGGTCTTCAAAGAATGTATGGGTTGAAGTGATGACAACAATTTAGTTAACTTGTTGATAACTGGGGTCAGAAGTGTACAAAAATCCAGTCCAAAATAATTTGGGGTTTTTGGGTTCTCTACTAGGCAGTCCTTACAAAGTATCACCATATTTAGGCTTACAAAACCCGTCAAGCAGCATGTCCTCAAAAGGACACCGTTCAGCATCAGATGGAAATAGTCTGTCATTCTTCATGTAAGTGTAAAGAATTATAGGCTCAGAATCTGCTAAAACAATTCAAGACAATAAAACCATGTCTCCGAGCCAAGTCTTATTTCATGTAAAGAAATGTATTTGATCATTGGCTTGGATGTGCAGACCGTCAAATCTGAACTCAAATTTTAAACAAAGGTTTTCAGTTCAGTTGACCTTTCCATTAGGACTGACAATAGGAAGACAATATGGTGTACCACTAGCTGGAGAAATGCTAAACATTTCAGGAAAATACTGTCTTCTATCCTTCTATCCTAATTTAATTTTCCTTTTAACATTGACCGTATATTCTACAGAAAGACCAGCAGGCTAGAGGGCTGAGAAGAATATGTATTTATTATTACTTGTCTATTATGCCTGAGTGTTCACTGTATGTTTTTGCAAAGTAGTTTACCTTAACGCTTTTACCAGCCTCCAGACATTTGCAATCCCTGGATCTATCTTCCTCAGCATCCTGTCTGGATATCTGTACCCTTTCCCCTTGGCTCTTTTCTTAGTCTGCTTGGTGAGTAAGGAAGGACGGTATGAAATGTGTTTTAAAACAAATGTTGTCATGTAGTCATGTGAAGATGTTTGGATTTTGGTGTACTTGGAGCCTACATTTCTCTTGGTAGTAACCAATGTTTTCTTACTGTGTTTTTTCTGTTGGCAGTGCTCTGGCCTTGGTGCTTCCTTTTGCTATATGCTATCATATCTGGTGGGCAGACCCATTGTCTACAAGTATCTCACAGAGAGAGCACGGAAATGGTCCCAGCAGGTAAAGGCCGACTAACTGAATTTGTACTTCGAATAGAAGGTATATTTGTAAGAGCAATTTTGTGTTTTCTATTTATTCACCCTGTGTGAATGCTGTTAATTTGGCTTTGAGGGAATTCTGGAGGCTGAAGTTGAATTTACCAAAAATATATACTGGTATTGTAAAATGGTATAACTGTTACTGAAATAACTATTGCAACAAATGTACTCGTATTGTCAATACACACTGATCGTTATAAAATCCACAGATGGGAACTGCTATTAATTCATGTTACTTACGAAACATTCTGCTCATGACTCTTTGCTGGTAGATTGAAAAACATCGAGATCATTTAATCAATTACATCATCTTCCTGAGGATAACCCCCTTTCTTCCCAACTGGTTCATCAACATCACCTCCCCTGTCATCAATGTGCCTTTGGGGGTTTTCTTCATCGGCACCTTTCTTGGTAAGACTGTCTTCTTCTTCTTCTTCTGTCTACCCCATATTGTTTTTTGTTTTCATTGACTGACCTGTATTCAACCTGGCTGATTCACAGGCGTGGCGCCGCCATCCTTTGTAGCGATCAACGCGGGGACAACACTGTACAAACTGACCACAGCTGGCGAGGCCGTGTCCTGGAACTCTCTGGCTGTGCTCGGTGTCCTTGCTGTGCTCTCCATTTTGCCAGTCTGCTTCCAGAAAAAGCTGCAGAAGAAACTCGAGTAGAACATTAAACACCTCAGCACCTCATCTGCTGGCTGATCCCGGCATCCCCTTACCCTCGGCTCAGGAACATGAAATGAAGCGGTCACTCAAGTTGCTGTGCTTCTATCTCAGACACAGATTTAGTTGGGAGAGTCTCTGACCACCGGCCCAACAAGCACCCATTGACCACCAAATGCATGCAGTGGATGGGAGGGAGGGAGGGAGAGGGGGGGGTCCTGATGTTATGTGTAAACTGGCCGCTGCTTGCACAACTTTTTGGGTTCCTGTGAATTATGTTTTGATTGTGGCACATCTTTTAAATAAGAAAAATTTGATTTTTGTTTTTATTGAAGGCTCTGCTCATTATTTTATGACTCTTGCCAGATAATTAAAGGTGCTACTTGTAGGATGTTGGAGTAAAACTCATAGTTCTGGTTTCTCTGGCTAGAAATTGAAAAAAAAAAACAATGTAATCAGTACCTCGTTGAGGCTAATGCAAACATCAGTTGATGTTTTTTGACTGGACCCAGTTTTGCCATTACGTTTGTTTTGTCAATAGCTTATCAATTTTCTGCATCCTCTTTGTAGCATCTTTAACTTCCACTCTCTTTTTGATATTTATTTTAACATGCTTGTGTCTAATCCTAACCCAATGAAGTGAACCGCCACAGCAATAACTCACGCAAACTTTGAAAGTGGATTTTAGTTTTCCAAAAGTTGTGATACCTGGTGCTTGCCTTGACAAACACATGCGGCGAGGAAAGAATGAAACTGTGGCGAAGAACAATGTGATGATTGATCTTGTTGACCTGAGGGTGAGATCCGATGTTCTTCCTTGTACAGTGCCGGCATCCGCTGCCACACACATTTACAGCAGTTTCTCTTCATGTTAGTAGCCACTGTAACTTGTAGAGAACAGACTAAGATGATGTAATATTTCTTAACAGTACCTCCAAATTTCATGATGCCGAACTCCACACATTTCCCAATTTGTAATTAAGAAGTGAACAACGACTGTCAACACAACTGATTTATGTTGGGTGAGATGCATGCAACCCAGACAAAGCTAAACATAATCATCTGGGTTTGTGAATCTGAAAAAATCCAGGATGAGGTGACTTCTCCCGGGTTGCATCTGTTAACGAGATGTGGGCTCATCTCCCCCCAATAATATTGTTTGCCACGCCAGTATAGAAATGGAGATGTTGTCCGCTCTATGGATGATACACCAGTGCCCTCAATACGACTGCCAACGGACTGAGGTATCCATGCCTTACCAGCTTTTTACTGCTTCCATTCTTGGCCAGGTGAAATCTATTATGATGCCTGATTTATGTTTTTAGTGTCCTTTCATTGTTTTTTTTGTTTTTTTTGAATGGCAATTTTTGTGTCCTGTGCAATGAAAGCAAGTTTTTCTTTTAGATTTATTTATTTGTTTTGTCGCCATTTTACCAAGGTAACTTATTGCTGCTGCTTAAAAATGTTCTGGATGGTTACTAGAGATGTTGATGCAGTGAATGTACATGCAGGTAACTTATTTGATACTCTTTTCTTTAGTCTCCTAAAATATCACACTCATAGAAGCAGTTGGTTTGGTTGGTTTTGCGATTTCCTGTTTTTTATTTCAATATCTTGTTCAACAGATTTACTGTGTACTACTATACGATTATTAACCCCTCAAACACGGATACATAAACATCAATTTATGTGAAACTTAACTGGTTCTACTGTATGAGCATACTTATGTCTTAGCATTTTCTCATGTCATGCGTTTCATGGAAGAACGCTACTTCTTTCAATGACTGTTGGGTTGTTTTGGTTCTTACTGGTTTATTTGGGTGTATTTGTACAATTGAGGAACATTGTTGTCTTGGTAATGCATCTTCACCAAGGTGTTTAAATCAAGGGGTAAATGCTATAAATTGTTCCTCAACAATCTTATTTTTTTGTCTCATACTTAAATAGGAGCTTGATTAACTTCTTTGAAGTTCTCCTTAATGCTAAATTTGACAACATGGAAGATGCTAGATTTTAATACTTGTTTTTCTCTATTTTCTTCAAAATTTTAATTTTACCAAATGTTATTCTAAACTTCACCCTATTCAAATTGGAAATATTGTTTTGTGTCTTATCACCCTATGAAAGATATAATAAGATAACTGTGTAACCCTCTGTTAACATTTCAAAAAGCAGTATTATTTTGTACTGAGAAGTGATTTATTGCAATATGAAGTGTTTACAGATTGCACATTTCTGTCCTATCTAATTAAATCTGTTTTTTTTTAAAAATATTTATTGAATTATTAAAATGATCTTTACAGAATATAATTGAGTTTTGAGAGTTATCTATGAAGAGCGCGTGTTTCCTCATGCTGCTGCAGGGCAACCATCAAAAAGTACAGCAGCCTACAAAATTGACTCATCAATGATGAACACACAAATTCTTTCAATCTTGGAGTTTCCCAGCAATTATGGCTTGAGCTTGAAAATAGTCTGGGCTCTCTTTTGCTTTGTAGGAGCACAGAACCTGCAGCAAACTTCCATTACACAGAAAATGACATTTGTCTGTATAGCCCAAAGAAAACAATCCACACCGGCATTTCCGTGTTTATTTATCCACAAACAAATCATATGTACAGTTCATATCAAGTCTGACAGAACAAGAGTGAGGTTTAGTGCCACCAGGTGGTGATATTGTAACATACCTGCTAAGCGGGGGTCTCCCTGTAACTGTGACATTCACCCTTTTACCAACATGAAATGCATCGGGAATTTTACATATAGTTCAATAGTAATTCGATATATTCTAGATAAATGGGTTGGATATTGTTTCACTGTTAGTCTATATATACATGTATATATATATATATATATATATACATGTATATATGTATATATGTATATATATACATGTGTGTGTGTATATATATATATATATATATGCATATACATGTATGTATGTATGTGTGTATATATATATATATATATATATATATATATATATATATATACATGTACGTGTGTGTATGATACTCTATTTCTTATACAATAAAGAACCACTAATTCATTGCTTCTAGATAAATGGGTGAAACTATATATATATGTATATATGTATGTATATGTGTGTGTGTGTTTGATACTCTATTTCTTCTACAATAAAGAACCACTAATTCATTGCTTCTAGATAAATGGGTGAAAATATATATATATATATATATATATATATGTATATATATGTATGTATATGTATGTGTGTGTGTGTTTGATACTCTATTTCTTCTACAATAAAGAACCACTAATTAATTGCTTCAAAACAAAGTGCTAAACAATAGAATAGAAGAAGAATAAATCCTGTCCGGTTGATGTTTGTGTCGCTGCTCGGGCTGAAGGCAGATGAGTACAGCTGTTGCGGTGTTGATGGACCACAATGCATTGCGACTGTAACGCTCTGATTTCTGTGGCTGTGTAAAGTGTAGCTAGAACGAAGTCGGAAGTAATGAAGACTTCCTTCAAAATAAGACAATTTTCTCAACCTCAAAAGTTGGATGAAATTATAATGTTAGTGTTAATTACCTCACATGGATAGACAAACTAACTAGGGGGACTGTTATGATATCATAGGTGCATCTATAAAAGGAGGATAAAGAAGGTAGTACATAAGTCATACTCAAAATAGCATTAATGGTATAAATATGGCAGAATATGCAAGCCTGTAGTCTGATGATTGGTGGCAGAAAAATGCACTACTATTTTTGTTTTGTTTCTCATGTTTTTCTTGTGTTGCAAATTGGCTACAACTGCATTTTGGTGTGCATCCCCTGTGTTGCATAATAACTAAATTATCACATATATTATTTTCAGATTCTGTATACATGTAATATATAATACCTATTATATAAACCTACCTTTTATATATATATTCACTTTTACTTGTTATACATTCTTTTTCAATTCATATTTTTTAAAAGCTGAAACACCACATATTTAATGACAATACGGGCAACGTCAGTATTTGTGTTGTTTGGTGGAAAAGTTCCTCGTCTATTGCGGAGGCGACGTTTTATTGTGAAGGGCCGAGGCCGGATGTCTCCCCCCCGTTGCCGTTAACGAAGCAGGTCAGCTCGGTCTCGGTGCTGATCTCCGAGCTTCGCAGTAACGCATCGCCGTGATGGCAGGGAGAAAGCACCTCTCCGAGTCCCTTTAATATGCTCCCTGCTGGGGACATAAAGGCACCACCGGGCCAGTCTCAGAATGACCACCGGCTTCAGCTCCGGTTCCTGCCGGTTCGCAGACTACTTTGTGATCTGCGGACTCGACACCGAGAGCGGGCTGGAGCCCGACGAACTGTCCGGTAAGCAGTTTAGCCTCCGGGGGTGAACGTCGGGGCTGATGCTGTCGCGAACACGGAAGGGAAGGGAGGAAAGGAGTGGGAGGCAGTGGGTGTTATAGCGTAGTGTCAGCGGTAATACCGAGCCTCCACCGTGTCGGTCGTTTATTTAACCGCGTGACGTCCGATATCGGCTGTTAACGGACACTCGGCGTCGGGGCCTAGCGCCTCTCCTCTCCGCCCGGTAACGAGCCTGGTGCTGCTCGACGGGAAGCCACGGGATTACTGCTGGGTCTCTTTAAAGCATTTAAATATCTCTCTCCTCCCCTCCGTTTGTCTACTGTTTAAAATGTGTTGGTGCTGATTCTGCGCAGTAATGCACATATTTGATGTGAGTAACACTTTTCTTGCAGTGCGTTCAGACATTGTGTTGGTTGATGATGATGATGAGGGTGATGATGATGATGATGATGATGATGGTGATGATGATGGTGATGATGGTGTAACACTGATGTACTGATATATAATGTAATTACACCCGAGGACGGTGACACGGTGGCTCCAGCTGTCACCGGGTTATTTAGAGGAGGTCAGGTATCAAGGTAGCGACACACATGGGCGCATTAACAGGATGCCCTTGGGGGATATTTACCATGCCCCCTTCCAATACACACACACACACACACACACACCTCCCCCCCCCCATCGACCCCTAACATCCTCAGCATCCACCAGAGATCCACATTGTGCATGCGACCATCCTCCTCGAGGAGCCTCCTAGAAGGCACACCCTTCACAAACAAATAGAAATAGTTTAAACAGTAATGAGCTTACAAAGAGCACAACAGGCTTCGACACACCTGGATCCTGTGTGATGAGTCTGGGAGCCTTTCTGTCCTGATTGTACCTGCATGAGCATGTGTTGAAAGAGAGCGGGTTCACACGCATCTGCACGTGAAACTGTGGCCCCCGGGCCCCTGAGCCCCCGGGCCCCTGAGCGTGGGATATCACGGCATGGCAACAGTGTTGTTGTTCTCTCATAATATGTTGCTGGTCAGCTGACTTTTCAAATGTGACTGCGTTTTATAATAAATGAGAATAAACTATCATCAGCCAGTAGGGGTGGACAATATAGACCAGTCATACAGTTAATACTTTGGTAGTTATCCCTTTTTTAATATTTCTGGGTTTATTATTGAGGGAAATATTTATTATATTTTAGAATGAGTTTATATTAATGTGATACCCTTTCTTTATGTGCCAGGTATTTATTTAACTGAACACAAAAACAATCATTTACATGGTATTCATGAACCGTTTGTCATTTGACTGTCAAGATTTACTTTGCCACGATACATATTGATATTTCAATATTAAAGTCACATGTACTCTGAGAGATGATTATATCCATATCGATCACTTCAGATACTACAAATGGTAAAATATTTTTGTCCTGTGTTTTAAGGATTGCGATGACTCAGTTAACTGTGATTTTCTGATGGAAGTCCACAGCGACATTATGATCCGACAGTCGGCCCACGCAGTTGGGAATACTTCCAAACTGTATCTCCGCTCAGTGTAGGAGCCTCTTGGAGACATCGTATGAATTCACCATCTTGTCATAAAATGATAAAGACACTGAATCCAAACTGATCCCAAACTAGAGCAAAGTCACTCTGTGAAGTTGGTTGCGTAGCCATGACAACTGACAGAAGGAACGTGACAGGGTATGTTTCCATATCTGCACGTCTCATCTCAAAGGAGCAGGTCCTAACAAAGACATGGACATCCATTTTGTCTGGGCACAACCGACTCCTGTTTTCTTCCTTCTTTTTGACATGAAGAGAGAGATTTATGTTTAACTTAAATGTTTATGTCACTGAAGACACTTGTGAATGAAATGTATTTGATTTTCTGGTATGTTTCTGTCGCTGGCAGATGGGTGTATTGGAGTTTCTGGGGTTGTGCCCAAAAGATGCTTCCGTCAAGGGAAAACATTTTGTAATAACTTATGCACTTGAGCCTCCGTCTCCTCTGGGAGTCGTGACCGATCCAAGATATTGGTGGAGGTGGGAGTTGTTTTGCTAAATATTGGTTTAAACTCTTTTGACAATGGTGATTTGTGGCATTTAAAGTGTATGTAAATATCTGGCAACTCCAACGTATTTCCCCTCCACCAAATACTGCCCGGGTTTCCCTGCTCACTCATATCCTCAAAACTCTAAATGTTGAAGGGACCAAACAGGTCTACAAATACATCATGTAGTTTCAACTCAAATGATGTACTTATCATTGCAAATTAAATTAAAATGTTGTGTATTTCACATGAAGAAGAATAACAAAATACTTGCTCCTACTGATGGTCGAGATGCTGCAGTCAGGCAAACTATCAGAGTGCAAATCTGCTCACATGAATTAGCGTAAGGCCTGTTGTGAGTGTAAAGGTGTAAGCTCTCGTTGACCGGGTCACTGCGGCTTCAGACAACAATCCAATCAGTTCAGCCATTTTTACTGATTTCGTTTTTTTTTTACTAATGTTGGGGGCAAAAAATTAAACGTTTCTTGAGAAACTGCTGTTCACAACACACCGATTATTAGAGACGAGTCTGTGTTCAGTGTGATTCACTGTGACTCAGGAGGAAGCGTGAGGCTTGTAGCCTCGATGCTGTGGTTGAAAGAAAGTTCTTTCCTCCTTCGAGCAATAGCATAGTCATAAATCATTTTAGTTTTCAGAGACTCAAACCCATCACTTCCTATTTGTACTTCCTTTAAACAGTTTCCTTTTCACAAGTTGAGCTCAAATTTATTTAAAGTTTACAAAATGAATAGAAGTTCAAGAACATGCACTGTTTTTGTTTTGAACTGAGCCAAGGTGTCTGTAGTTGCCCAGGCCAAGGGCGTCTCAACACCAAGTAAAGCTTTCTGAAGATGTTAAAGGGAGTGAATATTTATGAAAATGTCAGCCTTGCATCAGTGTGGACAGAAAAACACGCGCGTATGATTATCTGTCTTCAAAATAGGGCTTTGTGCCGTGAGTGGCAGCAAAATGAAGAAGGCGACTTCATTGCTTTTTTGACAGCTTGTCATTCAACTCTCAGGCACTTGAATTATCAGCCGCGTGCGAACGCCTTGTTCATCTTTGAAACATGTAAAAGACAAATAAATATGCATTTTATTGAAGAAAACGTTTTGTTTTTATATAACGTCCTGTTGATTGGCTTCCCCTCTCACCTTCCAAACGCCTCCTATAGCATGGAACCAGGTGTTTTCTCCTGTTATCATAATCTGCCTTTGAGGGTGTGATAATGGTTCTTTGAGGTCTTTCTGACGAGACAAAAACACAACCGGTTAAAAGCTTGCAGAGAAACGGAGGCTCTGTGGTCAAACATCCCTGACGCTGTTCTACTTACTGCATCTTGCTGCTGTTTACTGGAGAAAGAGGTTAGGGGCTTGCCCTTATCAACTTTCAGTTTAAGTTGTCGAGAGAGGAAATGGTGTGGAAATTCCATTGTTGCAGGTTACATATGGTTGTCAGCTGAATTTCTACTATACCCAGAACTGCTTTTGCATATTAAATAACTGGTGTTTGTTTGGATGAAGTGTTTCATTGTGCATATTTTAATCTGCACTTGTGATGGAGTACGTCTTCTGTTTTTTAGTTGCAGTGGCTTCATGTTCTTTTTCACACAATACTGCGACTGTTTGTTAACACAGGGACGTTTCAGATATCTTTCATGTGTGGGTAGGTTAGTACTTAACTGTATCTATAAAATATATAAAAGCTTGCCTCAGCTGTTATCATGTCATCTTAAAAAACAGATTCTAAGGATGGTAGCTTAGGAGCCTTACTCACTTATACAATATTGTAATGAGCAAAATCAAACTCTGGTGTTTTATTTAATCTAATTATGTAACCGAACCACGGTATGTTCCTAATTTCTAATATGATGCAATTGTGATTCATGTACAGTGAAACACAAAGAAACGACCAAAATGTTCTTTTCGCACAATGTTTGGCAGCACAGCGAGGGCCTGATTAGCATATGTATGACACTGCAGCCTCACCGGCGACCCTGGAAACACAGGCAGCTGAGGGACATAAGTACACTCGCACACAGGCTCCACGTATTCAGATGCTAAATATCCTTTTGAATTTCCCAGGCAGCCTCTCTCCCCCCAATCCTGCTCAGCAAACAAATGAGGATGAATGGCTCAACATGAAAGCTGGCTTCAAATGCATAATGTGGGCTTTCATATTTTCACATAGTTGTTTATTTAAGGGCCAGTTAAGGGTCTCCTGTAAGTATTTAAAAAAAAAAAAAATCTGCTTGAAAATGTAACCAGGGACATTTTGAATGCAGTTTGATATTCATTACACATTTCACAGTGCTCTGCGGGTGCAGTGTTTCTTGAGCTTTATTCACAGAATGATTACAAACTCTGAAGCTGACCATGAATGAGCTCGTAGAAAGTTCTGGCTCATCGGGCTCTAACTAATGATGTAATGACAATGACAGTGATGGAAGCTCAGGATTAAAGTGCAAGATCTGCAGCTTTAATTAGTTTACTTTTAGATTCGGGGTTACTGGCTTCTTCTCAATAGCACTGCCGTGTTACACCAAAGCTTCTTCCTGTTAGCTGCAGATATAATATAGATATTGGTTTGTCTGATATTGGCAGGCTGCTGTTGATCTGGCATCACAAGTAACATTGTGACAAATGTTGACCTAATTTTACACGCAGAGCAGGTTTTACGATATGATAGTATGTATTGTTTAATTAAATACAGGCAAATATACTTAATATTGTCTTTTAGTTGATGGTTTACCATTCAAAACAACCGGTTAGATGGATTTGCCCCGACTTTACAAGTAGGAAATCTGACTTTGAGTGGCGTTCCATCTTACTTTTTCTAGTAGCCTAGAAGGTTTGCTTTCAGGTAACTGTAAATATGTTAAGAAATAGATTTACCGGTTTTGTGATTTATAAATAATATCAATATACGGAGCATCTGCTTTGCAACCAAAGTAAATGTGAGTTTACAAGTGCTATTGAACTTAAATGACTTCCTTTATGTTGTCAGCTTGGTGTTTTGTAGCAGGTTCTTTGGCAAGAAAATAATTTCCCAGATTATTTCTTATTTGCATTTCTGACTAGAATATTTGGGTTTCCAGCAGGTCCAATGCAGTGAAAGAACTTGGTTGACATATTGACTTTTTTTCTATTGACAGTTGCATAACCGCATTTTTGTCCTGAAGCTACCCAAGAAATGGAAAGCTGGTATTTTTGGCAGCTAGCCTGCAAGTGCTTCCCCACTAATGAATGAGGAAAGACAGAGATGTCAGTGTGCCACTTTTCAGTGAAGGGCCGGTTTAGAAACCTTTCCTCCACTGTACCGAGTGGGGAAAACAAAAATTTAATAAACTATTTGAGAAATGTTCTCCTTTTTATTGAAAAAGCAAACCTATTGTCTCTCTTGGGAGTGCAAGCCGTGAAGGCCGTGAGTTAAAGCTGAGAGTGAGCTAGTTTGTCCTGTCAGTTGTCAGCGCTGGGTGCTCTGGGTCCTCTGGGTGCTCTGGGCCCTCTGGGTGCTCTGGATCCTCTGGGTGCTCCGGGTGAATAAGTGTTGATGTCTTTGCTGCTGAGATATTTTCAAGCATCAGCGGCGCCTTCACCAGATTCTGCTGCGGGCGGTCGAGTCGTGCTAGAGTATAGCTTTCTAGTCGGAGAGCGGTAGGTCCGTTCATGTGTGAGCCTGGTGGGCCGTGCCACAGTAGCTATGAGGGCGTGTGAGCGCAGGAGGGGTGCAGAGCTGTGGGTGGTCCCTGGCTTACAGCACGAGGGCAGCCGGCAGGGAGCCGGAAGTGCGCGACGCTCTACTCCCACGGCTACCGGGCCGCACTCAACGCGTCACCGGCCATTTGGTTGGGAAATGACAGATCACATAATGTTTTCAGTCACTGTGGAGTTTGTTAGTGCTCATTTAGACGAGTCCCAAGGCGAGGCAGCTACTTTGTAATTAGCACTAATTACCAGGTGAAGACGTCAGTTGAGAGAAGGAACACCTGTGCAGCCTGAGCCAACCGCACCTGAGCGCGGAAAGCTGTGACCGTCGGGGTGCACAGGGATAACCCCACTCTGAAGGATCATTTCACCATAGTTAACGTTAGAAGTGAAATGGTAAACTAAAAGCCATTTAGCTTTTCCAATTTCTTATTTTGTTTTCTTCTGCCATCACAATTTCCTTTTCATGTTACATTTTTTAGTTCAAGTTCGATTTTTTATTTAATTTGAGCATTTACAGCCTTTTCAATTTTTCTTGCGTTTCAGTTTTCATTTTACAATGTTCATTTGTCATTTCAACATCCAATTAAGTTTTTTAGTTTCCTTTTTCATTTATCCTTTAATCACGACCTGGTTTGGTTCCTGCGGTGGACCTTTTGTTGAATTTCTTACCATTGTTTCCATCGTTTGCTGTCTCAAATAAAGACTTACAAATTCCCCCCAAAAGAGTTTAAGAGCCTTATGGCCTGATTATTTATATATACAATAACAATAATTACTCTCCATGCACCACACATAACACTTCTGAAAGTAACCAATAATTGTGATTTGAAAAGAAGGGGACAAACCATAGCGCCGTGTAGTCTTTATTTGTTTTCCCAGAAAGATAATCACTGCAGTCGTCTTGCACGACACCACAAAGGACACCTTTTGTTAAGTTATGTTCTTATCATTTTGTACATTTATATTGATTTAGGCTTCTTAAAACACTGTTGTGCTCTCCTTTTATTGCATATTAGATAGGAAAGTTTAGTACTTGTTTCCTGAAATGTGCTGCTGACATATGCTGTGATAATTTACCGTATGATTTTAACAATCAACAGACTTTCCTGTTGTAGTTTAGAGTTCGGCTGTGTGCAGACTGTGGGTGTGATTTATGCAGATTTAAAATGACCTTTCGCATACATGAAAATGTGATGACTTTTAAAGGGTCGGTTGTTTGTTGGTTGAGTAAAGCAACCCGTTTCCTTACTTCACTACAATACTTGACTTTGTCCTGACAGAGTTTACAAACATCATCGTGCTCCTCCGTCTCTGTTTTCACTTTCCGTCTTGGAATTTGACCTACATGTACGAGCTCACGAGCAACGGGAGTTCCTCTTTGCACTCAAAGCGTTTTTTATCCTCTTTGAACAAAATACAAATTAATTATATGCCTTTTAAATATGGTTATTAAACATTAATTCTGGAGCCATCATAGTAAAATAACGTCAAAGAAATAATAAGGAACTGGATAATATTTTCCCCATCCCTCCTAACCTTAATAATAGTCTTTGGTCGCTGACGTCTAACTTTACATTGATAGCGCAGATTCTCCCCTGTGGGCAGTTTAGATATGAGAGTAACCAACAGATTAAACCGCTTAATATTTAAAACTCTTACTTCAAATAGGATTCTCAGTAAATGCTTTCCAAGATTTAACATTTTATCTTGTTCAAATAAATACAATAGAGAGACTGAATGCAATCATCAGGGAAGAGAGTTGAGACAGTCATCATTGCTCGTATCTCCGTGTGTGTCAGCATTAAGTCATATTATAAGTCCTCACCCCTAAGTACGTAGGCCACATCAACCTGAGAGCAGCATTACCTTGAAGTTGACTTGGTGTAACTAGAAAAGAGTCGATGCCATGTGTCACACGGCTCCCATTTGGCTTTGATATGCTGCATGAATGTGTGTTTCTGCCAGCAGGGCTGTTTCATTAGTGTTTGGCAAATGTCATGCATGGAGAGGAAACAGCAAAAAGCACTGCCTGGTTGCATAAAGGGTGTTTTTTTTTTTTTATGTAAAATGTTAGATAATCTGGCTCAGCTCCGGTCGGTCTGCAACACAAGAGCAACCATTCACTCAGTAAACCTCCTGACTGTCGAGTGATGAGATACACATCTTTGAATAATTTGCCACACCTTGAGACGTTGATTCACCATGTGATCAAAAGGGCAAAATATTGAAAATGTATCAAAATGTCACATTATTCCTTTCTAAAATGTTGTATGAAATATGAGTCTATCACTTAATTACTCTATATTTTTCTTCATTGTCAAGAAATCCCATAAAAAGACTAAATCCGAGATAGTGTCATTTCCTTCCCCCTCTGTCCGTGGCACTCTGAATTCATTCCTACTGAAGAAAACCCAGATCACAAATAGGTGCATTTAAAAAAAGCCTCGGTAATTCCCGATGTACTGCCTGCAACACTCATGACTTTCCCTTCAGCCTCATCTGTACTCCCTGCTTACTACTAATTAGCAAATGTTACCAATGTTGTAACTAAGAAGGTGAACATGCTCAACATCATACCTTTTAATCTGCATGATTGCATTATGATTGTGGGCATGTTGGCATGCAGACATTAGCATTTAGCTCCAAGCGTCACTATGCGGCGTCACAGAGCTGATCGCATGGCTGTGGACTCTGTGGTGAGAATAAGATACAATATCAGAGCAGTATGGATTTGCATGACCTCCAGAAGAAGCGGAAGCTACAACACACAGAAATGCTGTATCCTTGTGTCGTCACCCCACGGGCTGGCTTGAGTCAGCATACCCAGCTGACAGACGTAATAATGTGCTGGGTCTGTGGGCCGACAGCTGTCAGGATGTGTGTGCACATACTGAGAAGTGATGCCCTAACCATCCCGAACCAGGCTTTTAATTACATTTTTGTTTTATTTGTTGTGTAGCTTTATGCCAGTATATAGAGGCTACTAAATTCAGAGATGGGGCCAGAGGAAATTTGGCGGGGGAAAATGAAGGTAACCCTCCCACCACACACACTCCTCCCCCTCTTATCCTGAGCTCAGCTTTAACCCTTCAACCTTTAACCTGGCACACCTTGTTTTTTTTTTTGTTTTTTTTACTCGGCAATCCCTTTTTGTTACTTTGAATTCTGAGTTTCACAGTTATTTTCTGCACAGGTGTGGGGACTTTCTTTTTTGCGCTCTCTGATTTTTCTTGTGTCCCCCTCCCTCCTCCATCCTCCCTCCACCCTCCTGCCTCCTCCCTCACATCCTTCAGCAGCAGCTGAACAATGAGCTGATGTTTGACAATCACTGCTTCTGTTTCTCTCACACACACAAATCCAGTGCTGCCTGCGCTGGCATTGCTTGGCCAGTGTTTACTCTCCCCCTCCACTCTGAATGACTTCTCAGTACTGCCTTGGTGTGTGCATCACTTCTGCTTTATTCTGGGTTCAAATCAACTCAATTTGAGCTTTCCATGATTGATTATTTTGTGTGTTCCTTTGTATTGTCATTAAAGCTGTCAGGAAGCATTAAGATCCATAAAGTAAATCATCTATTTTGGAGTATATGATGCTTCCTTTTTGAATATTGTATTTTGTTAGGTGCAGATGACAGCTTTATATGGTGCAATACAATCTTCCTTTCAAGACAAATGTGCTGATTTGCTTTTTTCTCTGGAGTTGCGCCTGGCACTTTTAACCTGCTTCTGATCAGATTGTTCTTCTGCTCCTCCATCTTCATCTGGAAAACTGTGCTAACTGTTTGTTTCCTTTTTTTTTTTTTTTTTTTCTCTCTCTCTGTTTTGTTTCACTTTCAGGTGAGAATTTTGAGCAGAGTCCATTACGGAGAACTTTTAAATCCAAAGTCCTGGCACATTATCCAGAGAATGTCGAGTGGAATCCATTTGACCAGGATGCAGTGGGCATGGTATGATATATTATACATTATTATATATTATTACCCTCATATCTTTTAAGAATAATGGCATGGCTGGGAGATGGGGTAGAAATCAGTGTTGCAAAAGTAATATGAATATTTTTCCTTTGTATCTTGATATGGCGAATACAAATTAAGTTGATGTTTCAGTGTTTCAATACTAAGATGTATAAAAGAAAAATCAGTAACTAATTTTGTTGTAATATGCTTTCTTTCCCATGGGTTAGTTGAGAGGAGTGAAACCACTCATGTCAAAGTGGTGTCGATCTTCTCGTATAACTCTCAGAAAGAAAGCAAATGAACAGAATGTTTAGCTTTGCCTTTTAGGTTAGACAACTGAGTTGTGTAAAATAACCCTCGCCTATTCGGGTCTGTTGTACTGTAGTCTGATGTCCTCTGACCTTTTCTCTTTCCTCAACCCTCTGATGCCTTTTCCTCTCCATCCTCCCACAGCTCTGTATGCCGAAGGGTCTGGCGTTCAGGACGCAGATTGATTCCCGGGAGCCTCAGTTCCACTCCTTTATCATCACCAGAGAGGACGGCTCTCGGACTTACGGCTTTGCCCTCACCTTCTTTGAGGAGGTGACCAGTAAGCAGATCTGCAGTGCCATGCAGACTCTTTACCACATGCACAACGCAGAGCAGTATGACATCTTGCACACGCCCACCTCCCCACCGGGACCCGAAGCCCATCGGCACCAACACTCCCAACACTCCCAGGCGCGTCCTGTGCTCCACGCCGCACCCGCCATCTCCCGCCTGCAGCGCTTCAACTCGTATGACATCAGTCGTGACACGCTCTACGTGTCAAAGTGCATCTGCCTAATAACACCCATGGCCTTCCCTCAGGCCTGCAGGAAGGTGCTGCAGCAGCTTCACCAGGCGGTGTCGTCCCCCCAGCCCCCACCCCTCCCGCTGGAGAGCTTCATCTACAACATCCTCTATGAGGTGCCCCTGCCACCCTCTGGGCGGTCCCTCAAGTTCTCAGGCGTGTACGGGCCCGTGGTGTGCCAGAGGCCGAGCACATCTGAGCTGCCACTCTTTGACTTTTCCATTGGTGAAATGTTTCATCTGCTGGGGGTGGAAAACGTTCTTCAGCTGTTCACCTGTGCCCTGCTCGAGATGCAGATACTGCTCTACTCACAGCGTAAGTAGTCGTCCTGCTACTGTTGCACTTAATGTTTTCATGAAGCCTTCAGCATCCGGTCCCATTAGGGTGCATTGATTACAAGAACCTATGCATCTTGCTCACATTACAATCATATTTAAAAGCAATTTAAAAAACAATTAGCCAGGCTAACATGAACATGGTAACATGAACATGAACATGAACATGGTAACATGAAACCCTGTGTAGTTTGAACACAATTAATTTACACTATACATGTTTCTGACAAGCTGGCAGCAAGGAGAAATTATGTATTATCTGTAATAGCTGTTTTTTGAAAAGTGAGAGGTCACGTGATCCTGTTAGTGGAGGCTGTCTCAAGAGACGTGTCTGCAGCTGGGAGACGTATCAGTGTCATGACCTAAGATATTGTCTGGGGACCTGATGGTTACATGCTGGTGTAGCTTCAAGGCTTTCCTCCCTTTTTATACATTTTGGATGGATGGAAGGAGGCTTGAATTACTATTTGTGTAAAAATGTTGTTCCATAATAGATACAAGACAAGGTAAAAAAAAAAAAGCTGTCTATCACGAGTGGGGGAAGACGGGATATTGTTTAAAAAATGAGCCCACATTTTCAGACGGTCTCTCCTGGTAGACATTCATAGTGTTACACTCCATTCTTCACATGAAAAGTGTAATAAATTGCTGTGTCAAGAATTTTAAAAAAGCTGGAGAGAGAAGTCTTTCCTCCCTACAGCGGTGGCCATAGTGACCATAGTCTTCGGACACTTCGTTCTTATCAGACATCAGAAAAATTTGGGAGCAGGGGTTTCCGAGGCAATTCTGACCGAGTGTATTGGCTCTTTAAGGATATCCTTGTTGGTCCTCCAGAAGCTTAGAAAAGAAAAGTAGTATCCTTGAGAAAATTTATCCACAAACCTTTTTTTTTTTGTGCCTTTGTGCAAATTGAATAGAGTTTGTTACTTAATTCACCGGGGATTAATAGAAACACCGTAGTCTTCAATGGCCAAAACAAATCAATTTGGCTGCTGAGCTCTTTTGTGCAACATCACTTTCATGCTCTGTTTCACTGAGAATCCTCGACGCAAAAAAAATAGTGCACTGAAAATGTTCCATAATGCTGCTCTCTGCCTAACTCCAGAAATGTTTGGGTTTTAAAAGTCTGGATGGTTGTTTTATAGGAACAAAAGCCCTGGCCTGAAGGCGAGGACACATGTTTGATATGCATGGCGGTACTATTATCCAAGAGGTTACATAACCTGTTAAGTGTTTCCTTTAAAGTGATGCAGTGTGTGGACCAGCATCACAGGCAGCCAGTCTACCTCACCTTTAAACGTGTGTGTGATGTTCATCTGTTGTGTACATATGTGCTACTCGGCTATGCAGGCTTTGGGGATTCTTTGGGATTCATCCTTTAAGCAAAACACACACAGAGTCTGACAATCAGTTACTGCATTTTATAATTTATATTTGAGCAAATTTGGCAGTCCCAAAGTGTGTGTGTGTGTGTGTGTGTGTGTGTGTGTGTGTGTGTGTGTGTGTGTGTGTGTGTGTGTGTGTGTGTGTGTGTGTGAGTGTGAGAGACACACACACAAGGAAATCATTTAAGGATGCTGGGTCTGGTGTGGTGATTGGATCCATTACAATCGCAAGAGAAGGCAAATGGTTTACAAAACGCCAGGGGCCGGGGGGAGAGAAGCTCTTAAGGGGGGAAAGTTGTGGTGTTGCTAGGCAACCTAGAGACAGGGAGGATGGCAATGATGCAGGATGATTATTATTGGTTGGAAGTGACATCATGCCTCTTTTCTTCCCCCATGAGGCTGATCACTGCAGAATGCGTGCAGGGTGTTGTGTAGAGTTAAGTCCTGGCAATCTTCCACTGGGAAGATATGAGGGCTTGTTTGGAAAAGACTCTTCGTACTTAAACACACACACACACACACGCAGAGGATAGGGATGCTCTGCAAATAGGGAAAAAACTGTGTGTGTTATATGCTAATAATAGTACAGGAGTTCGTACTTATGATATAAGATGAATAAAAAAGGCCAATATTTCTTCCGTGAAGCCACAAAAGAAAAGATCTTCAAACACTATCTGCTACTTCTCCCGTCCTTCTCAAACAGGAAGCTCATGACGTGTCAATCCTTGTGACACACTACAGTAAAGCCGCTATTTGTTTTTAATATTTCACTCTGTCTTCATGTGATTTGTGCAGTCGAGATTGACATGATGGATGAAGGGAGAGCGAGATCTGAACGTTTAAACAGCGCACATGGATCCACATTAATCAATCAACTATTTTGATGAAGAAATGCTAAACCTTTTCTTGCATCACTGCCTCAAATGTGAGGATTTTTGCTGTTTTGTGTAATGTTCAAATAATTTTAGACAGTAAATCCTTTCATTTTTTTATTTTTTTTACTGTTTGGACAAAACAAGAAATTTGAAGGCGTCATCTTGGGCACTGGGATATTGTCGTGGGCATTATTCCCTGACATTTTAAAGACCAAACTATTCATTGATTTATGAAGAAAATCATCTGCAGATGAATCGGTAATCAAAATAATCATTACTTGTGTCCCTGGCTCAGACTGCTAATTCTAAGTACTGAACAAACCGCTGCACAAGTCAGAGTTGTTACGACTACATCTCTGCAGGAACCACAACATATATCACTTTCACAAAATAGGAATTGTTTAAAATCAGTAAGTAGCCTCCATTACTGCCATAGCAATGAGTCAAACACAACACATTGTGTGTAATAAGCTGGTTGATCAGAAGAACAGAATACGGTATGCAGCAGTTTCACTTCTGTGTGCTCGGTGTATTTTTAGCTTGCTGTGCTGCATCAGTTTGCACTCAGTATGTAAACTTAACAGTTCAAGCATCACTTCAAGTCCAAACTGCGACCAGTTCTTACTCTGGACATTTATAAAATGTGCCTGGCATGCATCTGTGTATAGAAGCAGCCGTACTTGACCCTTTGTGACCTGAGTTAAAGTGGATTATTGTTCTAGTGGTCTGGTTTAAGAGCAGATGGGTAATGTTAGTATTCTTGTCCCCATCCTGGGAAGAGGAAGCCTGCTGAGAGAGGGGGGGAGAGGGGGAGAGGGGGAGAGGGGGCGACCGGGGCTGGGGTGAGAGCCTCTTCTCATGGACCAGCACATGACCAAATGAAGGAATGGCATTTATTCTGGCACCATAACAGGAGAGGCAGAGCTGCTGCTGAATGTACTGGAGGTGTAAACAGGATAGAGCAGGAATGCAAATGAGGAAGGCTGGAAACATATTTGAATTTCTACCAACCCTGAACATGAAGGAGTGCTGCTGTGTGCAGTCCTGACAAAGGACTTTAACGTTGGCTATCGGGCCAGCTGACTGTAGCTGTGTCGCTGCTTATTGGATCCTGCAAAGCGCGCAGGCCACCACGGTCCTTCAGAGGACTTCCTGCTCAAATGAGATGGTCTAGTCCTGCGGTGTTTTCAGGCTGTCAAGAATTTCAAAAATGTCTTGACACATTTGCAGGAGTCTTTATTACGAGACCGGCCATATCAGCTTGCTCGGACATATTTGGTTGGCAAATGTTGGCTTCTGGAGCTCCACTCCCTAAATTTGCATTCAGCTTGAGGCTCATTACAAATAATTACTTTAAGGTTGGTCATTGATTTCCACTCAACTCCCACATTGACAGAACAGAGAATAACAAAGACAACCAGACTGAAGAGTTAACACTAGCAGGGTTGGGTGTTTCCTTTTGTCACGTCATGTTCGTCCACTCTGTCTCCACACTGTTCTCTTCGTACTGAATCCCGATTCAAACACAGAAACGTTCAGGACTTTGCCTCAGCCAATCAGTGATATTGCGGCAGGTGATTTCTATCAGCAAACAGATGTGCTGAGGCATAAACAATGTAATCCTATTTAGATAACGTGTTGCACAACTCTTCTGTCATATGCTGTTTACTGGCACAAGAGGAGTAAACAACATATATCAGGCAAAGGCAGTGTGGCCCAGAACCTTTTGGGGAATAAATTGTGGGAAGAGTTGTGCAACTCTTTTCTTGATTTTAATGTCAGGAGATTGTCTTACAATGCACTTTAATAGTTTACAATAATAATAATATTAAAATGTTAGGAAGACTGTCCATTATGAGCCGTGAGGAAACTGATTTCTGCCCTCTGGCTTTCAGTGCTCTACTCTTGTCCAGTAAATGTTGAGTTAATCAAGTCATTGAACAGGTATTTGATTGTGGAGATTTTGATGATTGTGCTGTGGAAACCACCAATCAGTAGAACATGTTGCACCATATATGATCAGTCAGAATTATGACAATCACCAAGGCTTTAAAGTAAATATCAAGTCAGAAAATTAACCCTCAAATATGCTCAGTATGTACTGCTGGAACATATCTCCGACTTGGTTACAGTCCGTTCTTCACCATTGTTCTCTTTTTTTTTTTTATGTGTGCATGAAACAGATTACCAGAGGCTGATGACAGTGGCAGAGAGCATCACAGCCTTAATGTTCCCCTACCAGTGGCAGCATGTGTACGTTCCCATTCTGCCCGCCTCCCTCCTCCACTTCCTGGACGCTCCCGTGCCGTATCTCATGGGCCTCCAATCCAACGGACAGGACGACCGCACCAAGCTAGAGCTGCCACAGGAGGTACAAACACGACCTCGGGCCTCCCTATAGCCCCTTCATTTGGTTTATTTGAATATTTTATGTTTTGCAAAGTTGACTTTCGAAATGATAGTAAATTGCTGCTGAATTAACTGTTATTATAGGATTATTATATTAATCTATACTGTACTGAGAGGCGTGAAAAGTATTGTAGATCCCCCCCCACATCTATTTGTCTCGCCTCTAAAACACAGATTTCAAATCAACCTTTGCCTCTGTGCATTTCTACTTGCTTTTGTCTGGTAACAAATTCCGTTTCGTAGGTTGTTACTCTGGTGTGAAAAGATTATCTGGATTTTAGTGAATAAATCCCTTCTTGTCTTTATTTTTCTTTGGGCACACTAACATGCACGCTTCATCTCAGTCAGTGTTTTTTTATTTACAACCAGAAGAAGTTTAATTATTGTCATTCTGCAGAGATAAGGCCTTTTGTTGTACCGCTGACATAAGCCATGGTGGACAGTTTTTCTTCTTATTCCTCCTGTGGCTGCATTTTTAACCACAGTCATCAGTTCGCTCATTAGGAGCAACACACAGACACATAGATGTGCAGGAAGTGTAACCTGCTCTCAAACATGTTGGATGAATCTGAAGGCTGCTCTATGAAATCTAAAGGGATATATGTTGTTAGACTTGTTAGACTTGTTAGACTTGTTAGCATTAGCTCAGTATGACTTACAGGACTAGTGGCACCAATGATGTTAGTGTTACGCCTGTTGTTGTGTTTTTGCATTAAGCTCAATATATAAAAAAATGTTCATGCCTAATTATTTTGTTCCTTGTCTTTTTGCAGGCTAACTTGTGTTTTGTGGACATTGACAACCACTTCATCGAACTGCCAGAGGAGTTGCCCCAGTTTCCCAACAAACTAGAGTTCATTCAGGAGATCTCTGAGGTTCTCATGTCGTTTGGCTTGTCTCCCGAGGGGAATATTCACTCCAGTGACAGCCAGGCCAAGTACCGGAGCTTCAGATCTGTTGACATGGTCTCTGACAAGCGCAATGGCAACCTGGCCTCTCCCCTCAACTCCTACCTGCTGAGGGAGAATGCAACTATTGCCAGACTGCAGGCTCTGGTCAAGAGGACGGGTGTCAGCCTGGAGAAGGTGTGAAATTATCTCTCATCATCTCATAAATTAAAAGTGGGCTGCACAAATATATAATTAGACCTGGTTGTGGCTGGAACTCAATCTTTAAAACTAAAGATTGAGTTCAGTAGTTAAATAGTTTCAATAAATCAATGCATTTAATGTAAAATCGGCCTTGCAAATATCATTTTGTAATCCTTGTATTGAGCAGCTCCATTGCAAATGAAAGTACATTTTCATCTGGAATTAATTTCCTTTCATAAATTTGCAGCTATATTTTGCCAGCTTATAAATGATGTAGCGATGGCATGATAATCAATATTGCTACATGAACTGAAAAGATAGAAACGTTTATTGTATCATACGGTTATTACCATCATTATTGCAGTAAGGGACAATGAACAAAAGGGGGAGTCCTTCTGTGCTGCACCGTGGACTGGTGGATGTTGTTTGCATTTGATGTTTTTCATGAAATAATGTGCATTTAAAAATAGAAGACAGATATGTCAAGTTGTTTAATCGTGAATGTACGTAGATCCTCATCATATTTGAGTAATTATGGAGTTAATATGTATACTGACATATTTTTCTCCAATGTATTCGTACTGAGATTGCTCAGTAACTGTCCTCCCATCAGTGTTTCGAGCATCATATTAATAGAACAGGTAGTGAACACAGTGGGGTCTGGAAGATGTTTTGCTATCCATCCAAGAGACTTCGTCAGTTCAAAACATCAACCAGCTGCCTTTTGAAAGGCTGCTCGTTGATGTCTCACAGCTTAGATGACAGAACCCCCGTAGTCTGCTCATTTCACTCTTACAACCGATGAACTACTTTCTCGAAAGGCTGACAGATGAGGAATAAGCTGCTAATTCGAGAAAGTGTCTGTATGTGCAGCCTAATCAGCTTATGCACGAGGGACCAGCATTGCTTTCCATGAACGGATTAGCTCATCGTCTGTGTATAGTTCCTCTTCCCAGCTATGAGGTCAGACCTCCCTTATAAGTAATCTTATCTCAACTCACTGATGAATTTAAGGGAACAAAGCAGTGATTGAAGAGATTATTGGGTCACGTCATTGGGTTGCGGCTTTGTTTGACAGTTGCACGTAAACCCAGTGGTACTGCTCTTTGTTATTGTAGCCCCCTCGTGCTGGCATCGGTCCAGGCGACCCACTGACATGCTAAAAAGAAGTCAGTTTGCTTTGGGTCATGAATCTAAACAGATGACTTCCTTTCCCACAACCCTGCTGCTTCACGGGTAGCCTCTGATAACAGTCAGGCAAGATAACATGAAAAACACTGTTCTGCTTCTTTCCTTCAGCCGACGTCTTTCTTACACACCTTTTCTTGTTTTCTGTCCTTTCTTTACTTTGGTGTGTGTGTGTGTGTGTGTGTGTGTGTGTGTGTGTGTGTGTGTGTGTGTGTGTGTGTGTGTGTGTGTGTGTGTGTGTGCTCATGCATATCAGCTGGAGGTGAGAGAGGATGCCAGTAGCAATAAGGACATGCGGGTCCAGTGTGATGAGGAAGAGCTAAAGATGCACCAGATCAACATCCATGTGCGCGAGGTCTTTGCCAACCGATTCACCCAGATGTTTGCAGACTACGAGGTGTTTGTGATCCAGCCGAACCAGGACAAAGAGTCCTGGTTCACCAATCGAGACCAGATGCAGAACTTTGACAAGGTGAAGTGCTACATATAGTTTGTTAATAGCATGATATAGTGACGGGTTTTATTTTTCCATAGTATGACATTAAATTCAACCCTTTCATTTTGTGCGTGCAGGCCTCCTTCCTGTCGGACCAGCCAGAGCCCTACCTGCCCTTCCTGTCACGTTTCTTGGAGACGCAGATGTTTGCCTCCTTCATCGATAGTAAGATCCTCTGTCATGATGATGAGGAGAAGGAGCACACGCTGAGGGTGTTTGACTTCCGCGTGGATAAGATTCGCATGCTGAACGTCCGCACGCCCACACTGCGCACCTCCATGTACCAGAAATGCACAAACATCGAAGAAGCAGGTAAAGAAAAAGATCAGCCATGAAATTCCTTGAAAGCTTTGTGGATTACAGAGAAATAAGAAAAGACTTTGAAATATTTTGTACTTCTTAAACTGAAGAGAACTCTGTGATTGATTGGCACTGATAAAGGTTCTAGTTTGAAAATTAATAGTTTCACCATAGTGTCATAACTTGAGACAATAAAAAAAGAAGCCTCTGTAATGCTTAATTATGACCCTGTGTAAAACCAAAACATTTCCAATTTAAAGTTTTGTGAACATAATAAGAAAAAATACCATAAAAGTCCTATAAAACTCCTTTATTTGAGTGTGGTCATGAGTTAATTTGAAGGTGTGAACTTCTGACAGACTTGGTGATTTGCTCTATTTAGTAGACTGACTGGTAATTACCGTCTTGTTTACAGACATCCTGCTTACATAGAGTTAAAATCTGATTCTGTCGCTCCTGGACCTCGGGACTGACAAGACTCACCTTCGTAATATTTACTCTCAAACGTCTCCGGGAGGCAGCTCTCCGAGCGTCTGTGCAAAGCATTAAGTTAGGTACACTCGAAGAGGATTGATGGACTTGTCTACATAATAACTTTTCGCTTTAACTCAGGACGCACTTTTAAAAGTGTTTTATTCTAGTTTGGACATGCTAAATGTGTTTTATTTACGTACCACTCCAAATTTAAGAATCCTCTGTGAGATCCTTAATGCATTGCAGACATGTCAGTTTTTACAAAGCTTGGAGAACATTATGTTATTAACAATTAAAATCACTTTCGCTGATCTTTATGGTGGTGATCTGATCACTTGCAGCATGCAGGTAAATGGGTGTAATACATTTTTTATAAGGAATGAAATCTCTCTATCTGTAAATCTCAGCTTCAGACAGGATCACATTTTGGGTTCTGTACGTTTTGGTGCCACGTATTTAATTTTTTGGTTTATCTATTTAAGTTCTATTATATTTCTCTAAACTCGTGGGTGCTTTTTTTGATGCGACTCATGTGTGGGTGGGTTGTTAACCAGGCTTTAGAAAATCACTGTCTAAAGCTGAATACATTGGTTTCTAAAGAAATATAACTTCTATTCTGAGCCTTTATTCTTCTTTTGCTTCTGTGGTTGTTTGGGAGGAAATGTCTTTTTCTATTTAAAGTTCTCTTTCTTCTGTTGTCAGTCGTTTGCTAAAAGAGAAATGAGAGATTCTTTATCATAGTTATCCTGGTTTCTTAACATGATTAGCTACAGAAAATATGAGAATCTTATTGGGATGATTGGTGAGAAGATGAAAAAGGATAATTACTTGGTTTCTGACTGGGACATTTTGGTCATTTGGTTCCCTATTAATCATCCTTAAAGAGTCCCTCTCCAATCCTAAATTATTAATGGTTTGAGTAGATGCCTAGACAATGGGCAGAATTCATTCCCAGATGATCTCATGAATTGTAACTTGTTAATATTCAGATTTTGTCCCAAAACCATCTTACTGTCCTAAGGACTCTTAATCACTTACGTCTTGAGAATGAAAGCACTGTGATTTGAGTAAATTAACAAGATGAGCATGATGCATCCTTTCCGCAGAGAAAGCCATCGAGATGAGAGTGATAAAGATTGACCACACCGCCCTGCACCCCCACCTGCTGGACATGAAGATCGGTCAGGGACGCTACGAGCAGGGCTTCTTCCCCCGACTGCAGTCTGATGTGCTCTCCACTGGGCCCACCACCAACAAGTGAATATTTCACATTACTGTCGCATCAAAAATGGTTTTGTAATTTGTAGTTATTTAAAATTCACTATATTAAATCTGCGCTTGACACCTGTTTTGTGTAACAGATGGACCAAGAGGAGTGCTCCCGCCCAGTGGAGGAGGAGGGACCGACAGAAGCAGCACGCTGAGCACTTATATTTAGACAACGACCAGAGAGAGGTGAGGGGTCACCACAGTGTCTTCTTTTCTTTGCTCATATTCATACAGATTGACTGCCTGAGCTCTGTTGTCTTTGTTCATTTTGCATGACCTGTTTGCTTTATTTTGACTTCGCTCTCACCATCTTGTCTGCTCTCTCACTTCCCTCTCACACTTCTGGTCACTTTCTCCTTTCTCTGCCTCTCTTGCACTCACGCTCACATTACTCTCAGCATGTAGAGTGTTTGTTTCCGGAGCTGCAGCTCCTGCTGTTTCTTGACTACTACTGGCTCTCGCAGTCCTTCAAGCCCTGTCTAAAGTCGGTGACTGTGGATGTGGTATGTGTCGGTTGTTTGTGAGGCCTTTAGCTTTCACACTGGGGCCACACAAACCTGTCCACCCATGTGATCTTTACCTCCCTCTGCTTCCTTCACCACCACCAGCTGACCTTTTATCTGATGATCCATGTCACTTTCCATAGCATGTCATGTTTGAGAACTCATAAAAATGAAATGATGCCAACAAAATTAAAGAAAGTACAATATATTTTATTCATTTGTTTCTAGATTTATGTTTTGTTTCAGACCTGAATAGTTTTATTGTAATCTGCTTGATTCAGTATATAGATGTTATTCTAGTAACCCTGGTTCCTCTGTAATAACCGTCACTAGTGATGTGAGTCCACCAGTAAGCGGAGTTGCTTTCTCTGACAGAGTGTATCTCTGTTTCCTTTTGTGGTTAGCTGACTGAACTCTCTCTGTCTTTCACCAGAAGTACATCCAAGAAGCCAGGAACCTGGGTACAACCATCAGACAGCCCAAGTTGTCCAACCTGTCCCCTTCTGTCATCGCTCAGACCAACTGGAAATTTGTTGAAGGACTGCTGAAGGAGTGCAGGAACAAGGTTTGTGTATGACTGACTGTGCTGTGGTCAGTGAATTAGTTTTGATCTTTTTGCTGTGATATCTGCTGCATTATTTCAGTTGGAAAAAAAAGGTTCATCACTTTTTTTTTTTTTTTACACATGCTTAAAGATATGTTACACAAAGCAATTCAGAATGAGTACTGCAGTGCAAAAGATTGGAGTTATTGGCGTAACGATCAACTTTCTAATGTCTGAATTTAGTTATTGAGTATTTTGTTAACAGTAAGCAGAACATAATGTTATCACAAAGGATAACAGACTGATTTCACTTGAGTTATTTTTCCTACTGCCCAAAAAATAAATATCAGAATTTGTCTGAAGTTGGCAAAAGAAATCCAATATTATTAGTTTGATGTCATTGCCAGCAGAAGTTCAAGTAACAACAGTGTGTCTCTCCTTGCAGACTAAGCGTATGCTCGTGGAGAAGATGGGTCGGGAGGCCGTGGAGTTGGGTCATGGAGAGGTCAGCATCACCGGTGTTGAAGAGAACACTCTTATTGCCAGCCTCTGTGACCTCCTGGAGAGGATCTGGAGCCACGGGCTGCAGGTCAAACAGGTCAGGAAAAACAACAGCAACGGAGTTGCTATTTCACGTGATTGATCCTCCACAGCTGGTGGAACTACAGTGTGCTCTCAGCGCAATTAACGACTCTAATGACCTAATGAATGTTTTTAGGGAAAATCTGCCTTGTGGTCCCACCTGCTGCACTATCAGGAGAGCAAAGAGAAGACAAATGCAACTCCAGGTTGTTTGGGACCTCCAGGTAAAGGCTGAAATCACCTCATGAACAAAGTTAATTAACAAATAAGTGACTGCAATTACACATCCTTTGTTTTTTTTTCCACACCAGGTTTCATTCATGACGCAGAAAGACGCAAATCTGATGGTGGTGGATCAGCAATGCCACCTCTTAAAGTCTCCCTGATACAGGACATGAGGTGAGGAGGACTACGGGTTCTTTAGTTGTGAGCTTATGAGGTACTCGATAAAGGATGAAGGATGAAGTCTCGCCTGATTTCATCCAGTGTTCTCAAAACTGACTTGCAAATGCATTAGCTCATGGTCAATGGTCAGTACAGTAAGTTGGACTAAGACTGCCTCCTTGTGGTTAACTATCAAACAAGAACTTTAGGGAGTTTTCTATGTTGGAGTGATAGTGGAGTCTATGGCTCAAAGGATTTTCAGGGGGTCAAATTAATCCTAATTTAAGTTAGCCCAATGAAATCGGGTATAAACCCAACTGTTTTATCATGGGTTGCATTCAGTTACTCCACACATACAGGGGAGGCAATTCAACAGCTATCTAAAACAGATTGCATTTTGTCTGCGGGGAAAATTCAATTAAATTTTGGTCAATGTTTGCCTGTTTTGGTTCAGTGACAACGATTTCTTCATAGCTCTCAAAGTATTACTAGATAAATGTGATGCTTTAGTTATAATGGTTAGTAATATATTATTATAAAGGCATTTATTTCTGTTTTCCCGATTTGTATCGACTTAGTTAAACTTCATGTAGTAATGTAAATAAGTCTTTTGCAAAATATATCTTCAGAAACCAGTAACGCCACTGTAAAGGTCTGCTTTAAAAAATGAAAAGTTCCGTTCTGTTCTGTTTAAAATTCACTCTTTTGTACCCGAGAGATCAATTAAAATAATGTAGCTCATCTTAGTAACAGAAAAAGATGAAACTACCACAACATTAATATTAGTAAGTTACATTCAAGGCCACTAGTATTCCAGAAACACAGACATTATACACGATAGTACAGACTTTTAAATCATAAATCATCACACAAATATCTGGATATTGCTTCTCTTACTTTGGCTCTTGCAAAAAAATTATTCTGCTTTGGCTGACAGTATTTTGTGTCTGACCATTGCATTGAATGTCTTGCTATATGTATTATGAGCTTGATTTATAATAATAATAATAATAATAGATATTATTATTTATTCTCTGGCATTTCTGTCCATACTATGGTGCTGTTACATAAAGAACCTCTGTCCCCTTTTCTTTAATTTTTTGGCCACTTTTTGTCTTTTATGAGATATTAGACAGTGAGAGTTGTTAAATGAGGGGAAAGGGAGAGAGGATGACGTGCAGCAAAGGTCCCCAGCCAGACGTGAACCGACCAATTACACCAACCCACCATCCCAGACCCCCAGGCCAACCTGGTGCCCCAGTTTTCTCCAAATTGTCTACTCTACTATATTTAATATTCATAAAACACGCCTTTCAACTACCCTGAGAGCTCCAGCAGCTCACCTGCATGCTTCAACGTGTGTGTGTGTGTGTGTGTGTGTGTGTGTGTGTGTGTGTGTGTGTGTGTGTGTGTGTGTGTGTGTGTGTGTGTGTGTGCGTGCGTGCGTGCGTGTGCGCGCGCGCGCGCGCGCGTGCGCGTGCGTGTCTACCATACCCAGTTGAGGAGTCGAGCTTGTGTTGCTGGAAGGAGGTGCAGAGTGAGTCTGTGTAACAGCACGTTACTTCCAGCCTAATTACCAGACCCCCCCGCCAGTCTGACTGAGAAATAGAGGAGGGGTCTGCTCAGGGCATAAACACTCCTCTCTACTCTGAAGATTGACCCTCCTCCACACTCAAATAAACGCCATGATCGTAAACACACTCTGTCACAGAAGCAACCACCAGCTTCCCTTAATGAGTTTTAATTATTTATCATATTGTAAACATTGTCTTAACAGGCAGTAAAATATGTGAAACAAAAAATGCTGAGTTAATATTACAGTTGCTCACATTGTTATGTTCATCGGAGACGATGGCCTCTCATCTGCTTTACCCCGTGTTTTCTAGGTAAAATGCATACACAGTAGATGTTTTCCTCTGTTGCCATGGAGATAAAGAGCAGAGAAAACTGGGTTACTTGTGTGAGGGTGGAGACGGTGGGGGAGGGAAGGAGGAGGAGGAGGAGGAGACATGAAGAGCTCTTAGCAGACGACGCTTATGGCACAGGTGGAGTGGAAGGGAATGTGTCTGGACATCAGAGGCTCAGCTGGGAGCGGTGACATGGGACGATGTCTGGTATAAATGCCTCTACAGAGGCACAGAGTGTTTCTTTGACAAAGGATACATTTTTTATATATATATATATATATATATATATATATATATATATATATATATATATAAGTATAGTTTTTGAATAACATTGGTAGTGCTGAAATTATCTGTTTATCAATTGATTAGTTGATTATTTGTCATTTATCAATCAAAAGTACCAAGTATACTCAGGTTGCAGCTTTTCAAATGTGAAGATTTGTTGCTTTTATCTGTTTTATGTCATAAAAAAATTGACTTTTTGAGGGTTTTTCGCACAAAACAAGAAACATTATGATGGCACTTTGGATTCTGAAAACTATAACTGTAACTTTTCATCTTATGACATTTTATAGACTTTTTATCAATTTGAATGAAAAAAATTGTAGATGGCACCCTTGAACATTTGCTCGTCATCAGGTTAGACCACAGACTTGAGTATTACAATGTATAAATGTTTTCATAGGACCATGGTGGCTCCACTGAGAGACTAAATGAAAGAACAACCTCAATAAAAGTACTTGATTGATGTACTGATATTTAAATTAGCATTTATGCTCTTGTCAGAACTAAACCATAAACTGCATGAATATGTGCGTCAACCGCATTCTTTATTATCTGGCTAAATTATGTATTTTATGATCTTCTTAATTGTTTGTCAGCAATGTCTCTAGCAGACATGTTTTCTCATGGGAGAAGACATTTACTGGCTCTGAGTTTTCATTATTAAACATATTGCGGTGAAACGAACATACTGGATATAGTTTTATCCTACTGTAATTTTCACATGATGAAAATGATCTTTGCTTTTGTATTTACATATGATCCCCGAACTGTGTCTTATCTCTCGATCTGTCTTTTTATTCGCAGACACATTCAGAACATCAGTGAGATCAAGACCGATGTGGGCAAAGCCAGAGCCTGGGTTCGCCTCTCTATGGAGAAGAAGCTGCTCTCCAGACACCTGAAGCAGCTGCTTTCAGAGCACGAGCTCACAAAGTGAGCAAAACAAAAGTCAAACTCTGCTGTTATTTAAAGTTTAAGTTAATCACAAGAACTCTTACTCTGACATTTTCAAGATCTCTGAGTATCTTTTCCTACCTCCTTATATTTTCCCATCCTGAACATCTTTCTGTGTTTGTGGAGGAATGTCTGTCTCGCATGAAATGAAGACGTGTGATCCATTTATAATACATTAACTCTTTTGAAATTGCAAAGCATCTTACTGTAGTCCACCGCAAGCATAAATAATTCGCAGCTTTCTTCATAATTGATATCTGACTGGTGAACTGGGTCAGGGGGATTTCTGTCTGCCTTTGTGACCTTATATATAATTTGTTCTACTTTATAACAGAGTATTCACTTTTCTATCCATTTAGATTCATCATCTCTCCTGATACATATAGTGTTGAGGAAGGTTTTTCTGTGGGGAAACTTTACTATTTTAAAAATGATGAAAAATAATTGTGTGTTTCCAAGAATTAGTATTGATTTTTACACTTTTATCAAACAATCATCTTTTTAGAAAACTGTACAAGCGATACGCCTTCCTCCGCTGTGATGATGAGAAGGAGCAGTTTCTCTACCACCTCCTGTCCTTTAATGCTGTGGATTACTTCTGTTTCACCAACGTCTTCACGACCATCAGTGAGTGCTACTTTGATGCCGAACAACACGACCACGCTGTCAATAAACTACCAGTTTTTCTGATGACATTTCTCTCCTCTGTCTCCCAGTGATCCCCTACCACGTAGTGGTGGTTCCCAGTAAGAAGCTGGGTGGCTCCATGTTCACAGCCAACCCTTGGGTGTGTGTTTCTGGTGAGCTGGCAGAGACCGGAGTCCTGCAGGTCCCCAGAAATACTATGGAGATCACTTTTGAGGTTGGTGCTATTTCTTAGACAAAAGATAACTCCACTTTACCTAAACTTTTTTGTTTTGTTTTACTTCTCATTTCTGTTGGTTATTATAGCAGTGTATTCCCCATAATTACTGCTACGATCGGGAAACGCAGTGATATTACTATTATGAAGTCTAACTAAGCCAATGTGGTGAAAAACCGGTACGATCATTTGACTTCCTTTTCCTGTAAAAAAACAAACCCAAAACTATAACAATTGGACCAAGTTGTGATGAACCAGAATCGTGCTTTATGAATATTAGCTAATGTCTGATTTCTTGTTTGGGTGTTTGACCTCTCTCTCTCTCTCTCTCTCTCTCTCTCTCTCTCTCTCTCTCTCTCTCTCTCTCTCTCTCTCTCTCTCTCTCTCTCTCTCTCTCTCTTTCTCTCTCAGTGCCAGAACCTGGGAAAGCTCACAACAGTGCAGATGGGTCACGATAACACGGGGCTCTACGCAAAGTGGCTTGTGGAGTGTGTTGTGGTCCGAAATGAGATCACGGGGCACACCTACAAGTAAGCGTGTGTTTTGAGAGAAATTCACCTCCTGTAATATTGTTTTGATTTCACCGTTCTTAAAAAATTATGAATAAAATGTGTTTGTCGTGCAGGTTTCCGTGTGGCCGGTGGTTGGGGAAGGGCGTGGATGACGGCAGCCTGGAGAGGATCCTAGTGGGAGAGCTGATGACCCCCAGCACAGAGAACGATGAAAGGATGTGCCGCACCCCCCCGATGCAGCAGTCCCCTGGGATGATGAGGAGGTTTGTTACCATTTCGCCAAACAGCAAACCAAGTAAGTTACTCAACTTCACACCCATAAGTCACTATACCAACTCCTAATGATAATGGTGTTTGTTTTATACTAGCTACGGAATAAGATGTGTATCCAATTTGAGATTCAAGTCAATCTTAGAAGCATAGGACAACAGTGTTCACTGATGCTTGAAATATTGTTCTAAATACACTTAATTCACTGGTAAAAATTCAAACACAATGAAAAAAAAAGATATATATATATATATATATATATACATACAGTATGTATATAAAGTGTGTGTGTATGTATATATATATAAATATAAATATAAATATAAATATAAATATATATATATATATATAAATATAAATATAAAAAAAAGACCCTTTGTGTGCATGTATTGTCTCACAGCATCTTTGTTTGCTTTTTTCCTTCTCGTGCAGAGTTAAACACAGGTCAGATCCAGGAGGGAGTGGGAGAGGCCATCAATGGGATCGTGAAGCACTTCCACAAGCCAGAGAAGGAGGTGAGAGACGTCCGTCTAGACAGGCCCCAACATGTAGTTCTATTATTCATCACAAATGAAGAAAAGCAGCTTTCTGCTCTGTTGGTCCCCAAGCCTCTCAGTAACTGAGGGCTATGTGGTTCCTTATAGAACAACTTTACTGTTTAGACCACCGTGTTTCAGCTTGTGGCCTTCATCAGGGTCATCATAAAACACATTATAGACAACATTTAGTTGGTTTATATATTTAATATACTTGATAAAAAAAATTCTGGGCTAGATTTTTTTTTTCTGTCATAATGGTGCTAAAATAAAGTTCTAACACTGATAATTATTACTTATTAAGGCACTCAGGGTGGTTATTATAATTCAAAGGAGATACCTATTGTAACTTATCTGTTGATTATAGGTTCTACAACTCATTCATTGCGTAGTCAATGTACAAAGGATTTTTACAGGAAAATTCCCTCCACACTTAACTCCACCTCTTTACAGTACTGACAGAACAATGGAGAGAGGCTGTTATTAAAGTGGTTATTTCAATGAACATAACTGGACCTGAGAAAGCTATTAAGTGTCGAGAAAGTGCTCTTCTTAATTATCATTGTGAGAAAACAACCTTGTAATCAGTTCTAACTGCATGCATTTTCTTGTTGTTTTTGCTCTCCATAGAGAGGCAGTCTGACCCTCCTCCTTTGTGGGGAGTACGGCCTCGTCTGGGCTCTGGAGCAGGTTTTCCTGCATGGTTTCAAATCACCCCGACTCTTTAAGAATGTCTTCATCTGGGACTTCTTGGGTAAAAACTTAATATCATTACTCCCTTATATTACTTAAGGCCTGAAAGTGAAATTCCACCCAAAATCTAAATATTTTGACGATCAAACACTGGAGTATTCCTTCAAACAGACCTTCATATTACTGTGTAATCAATTGTTAACTGATCTGTCCTTTTGATTTATTTATTTTTTGCTTTAACAGAAAAGTCACAAGTATACTTTGAAAGTGCAGAGCAGCGGGAGGTGACTCCAGATGAAAACTGGCAAACCAGAGTACGCCACTTCTGCCGCTTCACGCGCGCCATCAACAACACGTCCAGAAACATCGGCAAGGACGGGAAGTTCCAGATGCTCGTCTGTCTGGGTGCAAGGTAGGCCGGCCGTACTCATCAATGACACACATTTAGATTAAATTAACATTTTAAACATTTGTTCATGGAAGTTCAGTCTTTGGAGTGAATGCGATGAAACTTGAGTAGTATTTAGGTTGCAGTGTAAAAATTCCCCTCGAAAGCAAATGTAAGACTGGCTGACTTTTAGGTAGCAGGTTGGAAAAGTGAGTATAGATACGATGGCTAAGCTACGTATGTTGTCTATGTATCTACGCCATAACCCCTTAACGCACCACTATAAATCAAACTTAATCCCCAAGGATACAAATCAATCCTTCTGTCTGAAATGTTGTGGATGCCCTGCTCGTAATCTGACCCTTCATGCTGACCTTCCAAGAGTCAAGTGAAAATAATCTCTCCTTTGAGGATTCTTGAAGTATCAGATATTTTATTGGTTTCCTTTAGCTCTTCCTCCCTGCTGAAGAGTGGATGTTTCTGTGCATTGAGTGCGTAGCAATGCAGTGTTTTTATCCTTTTCTAGAAAATAAATTGCCAACAATTTCCGTAATATATTAATTATTTGTGTCATTTTTCAAGAAAGAAAGCCAGACTTACAATCGTTTTAAAAGTATTAAGGAATAATGATGTAATCGGCAGCCGCAAAATGAGCTGCGTCGGCAAATGCGCAGCATCAATGTGACATTATGTTCATTATAAGTACTCATTTTAGCCGCTGACAGGCTCACATTGTTATTATTAGTGTCTGACGACCTCACCTCGTGAGAAAACTAGACTCTAGACTCTTTCCGTAATGTCAAACAACAATCTAGCACTTGTAGTGGACGTATGCTTTCCCCAATAGGATTGCATTGCAGCTTGTGAGCGGTTGCTGTATACAACGCTCTCGTTTGGTGCTGGACCAATTTCAGAAACTGTTGTCCCTATTAGTCAGACACAAAAACATACAGGTTGAAAAATACCGAAGTTCCCTTTTTAGCTGTTGTGTTGACTCCACGTGTGTCTTCTTCTCTCAGGGACCATTTGCTGCATCACTGGATCGCTCTGCTCGCAGACTGTCCAATCACCACTCAGATGTACGAAGAGGTCGCGCTGATGAAGGACCGCTCTTTGGTAAACTCTCTAATTCGAGTGCTTCAGACTCTGCAGGAGTTCAACATCATCCTGGAGGCTTCGCTTGTCAAAGGTGTTGGTATCTAAAACCAAACCAACTTCCCACCAGTTTTACCTGACCAGGATGGTTTTCAGTGGGGACCACTAAAAAGAATAACTTAACCTTTTATATGCAGGAAAAGACTTGAACAAAGGACATTTTCTGGCTTATATTAAAGCTACTGTTACATTTGCCATATATTAAGTGCAATGAGCCTTTCAAAATATGTTGTTATTTTTATCCTCGATGATGTTGCCATTAGATGTTACAAATATGTTTTCTATTATGAACCATAATTTTCACATTATTGACCATGACCTACTTGTGCTATAATGTTTTATTGAAAGCTAAATATTTTCATTGTTCTCGTGAACTGCTGACAATGGCTATATTTAAAGGAAAGCGAGGATCAAAACTGTTAATATATTTTCAGAGAAAAACAGTATTATTTTGTTAAATCAGTCAAGTTGCTTGCTCTGTTGTCAACTCAGATTCCAATGTCATTACGCAGAGCTTAAAGCAAATGATGTAGAAGTATGCTTTATAAGTATGTGTATGACGGGGGGTTTGTGGTTTGGAGAATGATTCATATACATCGACATAAACCGGCTGTTACATTTGGGCCACTCCCTGAGAAATGCACGCGTGTGCAGATCTTTTAAGTGGAATACCCTCAGCAGAGAACATGACCCTTTTTGCACGTTATTAAGACTGTGTGGCTTCACCCTGTATTCAGTGATGGACAGCATATTCATTTGGATAAAGGAAAATACCCCAATGTCTTTGGCTTGTGTTCCAGACACAAGTCCACCAAGAGATGCTTGATTCAGCTTTCTTTGTGAAGTGGATCACAATGAAAGCCTTCATGTAAATACCTCCAACCGGCCCTTTCCCCAACCATGATCCCAGCCCTTACACTACATCCCTCTTCTCTGATTTAAAGACAGTGTGATGATCTGTGTTGACTCCTTGTGATAAAGGATGATCCTCCTCCTTCCCGTGTGAGGAACAAAAAGGACGGCTCTTTCCTGCTCCTGATTTTTGCCATCATGGTTTCTTGCTATGCAATATCCACAACAGAAAAATTCAACCCCTTACAAACGTATGGTATGTCTTGAGGTGTTACCGGGCCCTACTCTGTTACGTACTCTGAACTTTATTGTGCAGAACAAGAGATTTAATATGTGAAGATATTCTTTTCTGTGCCAACAACGTCTGGAATGACTGTGTTGTACTCGTCTGTGTACGACGCACACATGAGCATCTTGGGAGATATATATTTTTGTTTTCCAATACTGTTGTACATTTATTAACATAGCTGTGTAATGTAGTGTTTACTAAGTGAGCAGCAGTGTACAGTGTACAAATATATAAAGAATAAAGCATATGTAATGCGTTAAAGTGAATTTAATTGTATTGGACTCAACCCGTTTTTCATTAATGGATGTATATTTATCTGCTATATGTGCTTTCTAGGCTGTGAAAATGTGATTAACAAATTAACTGGTTTCAGCTTAAATTTTTATATTTATGGTTTATTAGTCTTCAATTATAGTGAATCAAAAGACAAAACAAGCAATTTGAAAATGTGAAGATGGGCTTTGGGAAATTGTGATGATAATATGTTTTGGTTGAAGCCCTAAATCTAATGTAAACTTCTGCTTGATTTATTTAAAAAGCTAAATATCCCAAAATATTCAAAAACTGCAACTGACTTTCCATCCAGTCGTAGTCCCTTTTTGTCACATACATCCGCAGAAGTGTAACACATCAGTGTTTTCCTGCATTAGCGCTTGAATGCGCTTTCTCAGCTGAGAAAATGTAAACAAACTCGTTCGCGCCTTGTCAAATGGCTGTTTTTCTTTAAAGCTTTAGGCAAGGTGCATTCTGGGAGTTTGAGTTTGAAAGAGGACCGTTAACAACTGTGACAATAGAGTTCTCCCGCTCGTTCACTACGCCTCCCGTCATTCATGTCCTGGGAAGAGTACGTGAGGAGAGCAGCGATTGGTTGGCTGCAGGTTCAAACCCAACGGCTGCACTCCTTATATGGTCATTGGACGCTCGGCCCTTTCATTCCAGCTTTTTATGCTAATGAGGTCCTAATAGACAGCTGTATGCAGTCGTAGTAAGAGCATGCGCAGTAGGTGAAAAGAACACGGCGAAGATTCAAAGTTTTTGTTCGGTAAGTGCACTTTTATTTCTCTTGTGCGGACGTAACATCGGTGGAGTCTGAACGGTTTGTAACGTGCGCAGAGCCCGGTGGTTAACGTTGTTTAGTCGTGATCCGACTCGTGCGTCTCCAGTCGTCGCGAGCTGCGCATACAAAGACCAACCGACAAAAGGTAACGTGGAAGTGGACGAGAGCGTGGTAGCAACGGCGGCTAGCTAGCGTGCTAACAGCTAACAACAATGAGCCCCATTTGGCGCTCGAGCGGACAAAAGTTTGAATTTAAAGGAAGGAAACTGTTCACCGCACCTTTTGGTATCCTGTAAAAAATATTGATAAAATACAGGAACAGCACCGAGCCGGTGGGCGCGTGTTATTTAGACACGTGTGTTGAGGAGAAATCAGCGAATAGCTCGGTAGCTTTTTGTTTCTTCACTTCTCAACGCGCTGCTTTTCGTGTCGCAAACAAATCCTCAAAATCCTCACGACGTCAAACATCGACTGCTCTCATCGTCTCCGTGCTACCGGGGCCGTGAAGAGTCCGACCCACCGGAGGTCAGAGGAGTGAGATACACGTTAGTTACCGACAGTAAAGCGCTGTGTTGCCGTGTTTCTGTGAGCGGTCACCGTGCGGTGCGTGCGGGAGCCCGCATCCGTTACTACCGCGTTAAAATGTAACGTTATATTCATCGTGTTTTTATTATTTAACACAACCAATAACATCGGGTTGTGACTGAAGTTAACGTTAAATGTCACTGTGGTCTGTTTATTTTAATTTTTTTAATTATTTTTAATTATTTCCCGCGACTTGGCTTTAAATTCCTCAATATGTTTGGTTATTGTTGCTTGAACCAAAGTTAGTTGTGTGTTTTCGGTTATTTGCGCACTGTGAATATAATGTTTGTCTAACACGTGACTTTATTATATGATATGTAACGTTAGACGTTATGTGTGAGGTTATATGTGTGTGTGTGTGTGTGGGGGACCGCCCCCTCTTCAAAGGAGAGCACACAGCCAGACCTCCACTCCGCCACTATTTACCATCTGTGTTTTACGCTTCCAGATTTTTGCCACAACAGCGACCAACAAACAGACTATGTTTGGCTTTCACAAGTCAAAGATCTACCGGAGTAACGACGGCTGTTGCATCTGCAAGACCAAGTCCTCCAGTTCACGCTTCACAGACAGCAGTCGATATGAAGAGACCTTCGAGCTGTGTTTCGGGTAAGAGCGCTCATTCATTCATATTGTGCGTGTGTGGTGTTTTTTTTCTTTTTTTCTTTTTTTTTTTTTTGGGCTTGTGTGTCTTTGAGTGGAAGATTGACTTGATGCATGGGGTGGGAAACTTAAGCAGTGACACTTTATTCATTTTTCAGGCTTTCAGAAGATCGCGTTGGAGACATTTGCAATGCCTGCGTGTTGCTCGTGAAGAGGTGGAAGAAGCTCCCCAATGGCTCCAAGAAGAACTGGAACCACGTAAGTGACTTCTTCTCTCAGTACAAGGATCTTATTTGTCATGTTGTGGCTTTAAATTGACCTGGTGTTGGCCTGATGCAGGTGGTGGACGCCCGTGCTGGACCAGGCTTCAAGATGACAAAGCCCAAGAAGATCAAGAACAGTGACGGGAAGAAGAAAAGCAAGCTGAGGAAGCTTCATAAACTAAAGAGACAAAGTAAGTTGTTTAAATTATTGGCTCTTAACTTGCATGTGTTGAGGGAATTGTCTTGTGCCTAATATTAAGGTCACACAAATGCATGGAATTTCACTCCGTCTATGTTGGGTTTGGTGTTGTCTTCCCTCTCTGCTTGATTGAGTGACTGTTTTAGCGCCACCTTGTGGCTGTTTTGTTACACACACTGTAACTGTGCATCAAGGCTGGAAAAAAAAAATAGTTTCTTGAAAATTAATTGGCAACATTTTTGACGATGGTTTAATTTTTTTATGTATAGGAAAATAACAGATTCCAACCCTTCTAGGAATATTCTGAGAACAAGTTTGGGTTTTGGACTGTTAATCAGACTAAACAAGTAGTTTGAATATGTCTCTGGGCTTTAGAGAATTGCGTTGGGCATTTTGACTAGAAACAAATTAAGAAGATTAATTTAAAGTTTAGTATAATTGGTATTGTTGCTCTAATTCCAATCTAGACTGTTTCTTACTTTTATTCTACTTTTGTTTTTAGTAAAAGCTAAACCCAAAATATTAAACACGTTTATTAACTTCCACATCTTACCATTGTCACTTCTGTGCCTAATAACTCAGTTGAAAAGTAATTGTTAAAACTTCAGTCAGGAATTTACCAAATCAGTCTGATGGCAACGTTTAAGTATTTCCTTTGTTTTCCAAGCAGACTCTGATGCCCACAGCACAACGTCCAGTGTGTCTCCGGCGCAGTCCCCCAGTTACAGCAACCAGTCCGATGATGGCTCCGACATCGAGTCCAAGCAAAGACGCCCACCAACTCCCTCCATCTTCTCTTTCCTGGACCGTTCGTACTGGAAGAGGTGAGCAGTTTGTCTCAATGAACAGTTATGGGTTTGACGATGGGACAGCACGAACTCATGAAGCCCATATGGGTCTTAAAATGAGGAATAACGCAAATGTTTTTTCGCCTGTTTTATTTCCCTTTTTAGGCAGAAGGTGTGCTGTGGGATTGTCTATAAGGGGCGGTTTGGAGAGGTGATTATTGATCCCCGGCTCTTCAAGCCCTGCTGCAGTTCCAAAAAACAGAAGACACTGGTGTCCACGCAGGCTTCCACACACCTTCCAGACACACTTCCTCCACAACTCCCAGAAGTCATGAAAGAAACCTGGTGATTGCCTTTGTTGAATCCCCCTGTAGGGTTATCCACGGCATCCACCTGGATTTGTCTCCAGTGGCAGACCTCCCATTTCCACCCACCCAATTAGATAAAATAGTTAGACGTTTCTTTTCTATGTACTGTTCCTTTTTATATGGGTGTCTTTTATCTTTTGTATAGAGTTGATCTTCACTTTTTTTTAGATAAAGAAGAAAAAGACAAAAAAAAACAACGTATTATGGGCATTAGTGTTATTTATAGGTTATGGGAGCAAATTTTGTCGATGCTCCGTTTTTGATTTGGTATTGTTTTGGGATATTTTGTATCAAGTGATCAAAGTTTTGTAAATATTTTGTCACCTTTTCATACATATCAAGACTGTGCTATATTTTTTTCATAATTTGTCTAATTGTAAGTGCATATGAGAGACACCAGCTATTCTAATACCAGCTTTTTTTTTGTGTATGTTGGAGTGGCTCTCCAACATGTTGCAATGTTTTTGTCTTATCTGTTCCATATGTGCGACTGCGTGAGTCTTGTAGAATTATTATTTTTTTGTACACAAATGTCTATTGGTTAATCCAGGGATCATTTGTACAACATGAATTTAATGAGCTTTTAGTGTTTGTATAGATAACAACACGTACTCTTTATCACAGCTTAAGCATGCTACAAGTTTGAAACACTCCATTTTGATTCTCTCATCAGTTGGTGCACATTGACTCGGATAGATGTGGTTAGACCATGCATGCAGTACATTCCTCCGCCCTTTGGAATGACAAAAGTGATTTATTTATTTCTTTTGTACAGCCTCCAATGAAATGACAATGCATGTTGTAAAGCAAAGGTTTTTAAAATTAATTTTTGTAAATACAGTCAGTGTTTCTGCTCTTGGTACATCAACATCTTTTTTTAAATTACAGGAATAGCAAGCTAATACTTTTGTAAGAAACTGTTTTTGTGTGTCTGAAAGGTGCTGGAAACATGTACTTTTACGCTAAGCCAGGTAATAGGTTTTATCACATCTCATTTTCTCAGACTTATTTCTGTAAAGGCGTGTAAACTGCAGGGAATGGTAGACGTTTATGGTCCGAAACATGACCTCCAGGAAACGTGACCCTTTTTTTACGGTTACTCTACATTTATTGCCAGATAATTACTGTTGAAGAAAATGTGTTTATGATTGCCATTTCTGTGATTCATCTTCAGAAGCAATTGTCAAAGTTCAAACTATGCAGACATTTTGAATGTGAGAAGTGCTCTGGGGCTGTCTTATCACTCGCTATTGCAGTGTAAAGTGATGGATCCTTATTCAACCAAATTGGCTTATAAAAAGCATCCATTAGTTCAGCAATACGTTTTCATTTTCCTAATCAAAATTCATCATTGTCTCAAGATATTTCTTGTTTATGTTATGTTGAAATAATGCTCAGATTGCAGAGTTTTAGCCATCGTGCATACTGTCGCTCAAATGAATACTGTAATGACACGGTTGCTTTATTATTTTTTTTTGCATTGTAACCAATCTCAACCTTCATGAATTGACAGGCAATGATCTGTAAAGTTGCTTAATATATAAATGTTTCTGCGGCAGGGTAGTTAAATGCTGAACATGTTTTATGATTCTTATTAAAAGGAGAAATTGCTGCTTCCTTTTAAGCTGGGAAATAAGCTTGTTTTTGTCCTTAGGGAGTTGCCATATTGTTTTTGCGAGGTACATTTTGGGATGTGAGATGTGCCTTAATGAATTACCTGACCTTGTCATTATGATTCTCATGTAATTTATATTTATTTATTGCAAAACCTTTTTTAAACTGACATTTTGATAACTGGTCTGGAGCCTTTCAGAAAGTCTGTTTTTAATTTTGTGCACTTCCTTTGAACATGCAATGTAGATGTTTTTTTTAATACTTATTTGTATACTGTACGACAAAGTAGATCTGTATTGTAATAAAAAAATGAAAGGACAAAAGTGTGCTTGTGATATTTCTGTGCGCCGATAGGTGGCACACAAGAGCTACACAATACTTTTTAATCACCGAGGTAATGACGCGCATTGAACACAGTGTGGAGGAGTTTCACTATTGAACTCTATGGTTGAGGCATTTTACCAAATGATGTGACTCGATGCGAAACACTTATATTACGTTTTATTATACATTTGCACATAATTTTTTGATATTAACCCTCTCTGTTTTAACAAGGTCACATTTGAGCTACTTAAATTCATGAAACCTTCTGAGGATTGAAGACTTTTCTGTTTGCTGTTGCCTAATAATTAATTAATACCGTTATGCATTTCACTACTGTATTTTATTTCTTTAATTAACTGCACTGCAACTTTTATTCTATTTTTTTAGCTTTTTAACGTTTTACTGAATGTTCTTATACATCTTCTTTTCTTTTGCATTTTGTTTTGATGCTTTTATGTGAAGCACTTTGAATTGCCTTGTTGTTGAAATGTGCTATATAAATAAACTTGCCCTGCCTGAGGTGAGTTAGGACAGAACTGAGCCCTGCTCCTCAGTAGTCACGTTATTTGAGCTTTCAGGGTTTGTTCATAGGTTTGGAGGGAAGGATTTACTTAAAATGTTTGCAAAACTCACAACTTCAGTAAGTGGTCGTTCTTATATGTTCTTTATATTTAGTTTTCCTCCTCCACCACCGTGTGTGTGTGTGTGTGTGTGGCTTACAAAGTTATTCATTCATAAATATTCTCAATGGTTTGTTGCACGCTGAGTGGATTTCGAGGCCAGTGTAATTTAGAACCAAATGTATGTTGCCTAGCAACCGTGTAGTTTGTCTGACAGTACTCTTCCAGGACGAAGTTAACTCGGAGGATAAGGAGATAACCCTTCATGTTCCTTCGTTGTGGTTGTTTTATGTGCGTTCAGGCTTCACGTCGATAAAATCTGGCGAGGTCGACTTTGAAACGGACGCCAAAAGGCCATGTTTACAAAAGCGGAGACGTTAAAACGGGACTCAAACGCGTCACATTCACCAATCGGTTCCCGGTCGTGGCTTTCAAAATAAAAGCCCCATTGAGCGCAGAGACGTGGTCACGTTTTACGCAGAGTCTCGACAACCCGCTCTCCCACGGGCTGTCTCACTGACTTGACGCAGCTCTGCGTCCACCCTCACGTGTACGCGCTCGCACGCTCTCATTATCGCGCTCTCAAACACGCGCACGCGCACACGCGCGCGCACACATTCACTTACTCACTCCTTTCTCTTTTCTAAAGCCCCTTGTGAAACAGATTGACAGGCTAGAATGAAAATGAGGCGGACGCTCGCTCACGACTTCAGTGCGTACGCGTCCTTTTGAGAAGACCTCTAAACTTGGATCATATCACCATGGGAGCTATTTGGGCTGCAAGGGACTTTTGTTTGTTTTTGCTCTTGTTAAATAGTTGCCAAAGCGCAGCGCTTCCAGATATTCGAGGTGGGATTGTTGTGAGTGTGTGTGCATGCCTGTGTGTGTGTGTGTGTGTGTGTGTGTGTGAGTGTGAGTGTGTGTGTTGTGTTTCCCAGCCGTGGAGAGTGCTACTTTACGCACGCTTTAAGGAGTGCGCTCTTGTTGTTTCCTCAGTGGGGATTAAAAAAAAAGATCGTTTAGTTTCTAAATGTGTAGCCATATTCAAATTACTGTGGGAATATATGTGCTCCCAGTACACATACGTTTGTAAAATAAGTTTTGTATTGTATGTAACTTTCTAATTTCCAGGTGAGTTCTCACTAGATTTTTCAAATTCGTTTTATTAGAGCCTTTTACGATTTAGCGTTAAATCTCTTCTTTTCTTGCTCATCTTCTTTCATATACATTCCCACTAAACATGGCAACATTAAAAATGCATATATGTGGTAAATGCCATTCTATTTGACTTTTTAGACTATTTAAATGTGTGTTTTGGTAATCATGACCTATAAGATCCATATGGATTTCCGCAGATCCATGTGCAGAGGGAAGTGATGGCTGTCACATTGATGCTATTTGTCAGACTACCCAAGGCTCATACAAGTGCACGTGCAAAGCAGGTTTTAAAGGAGATGGAAAACACTGCGAAGGTAATGTGTCTGCTTTTTGTTGAACGGTTTGATTCACGTTCATATAATGTTTTGAAAACCAGTGTGGTGTTAAAGTGGAATCACAGAGTTTGGATGCATTTTTATAATCTATTGTGGTATCATCTCCAAACTCCCATAGGGGGCTGTGATATATGTACTTATTTAGTCTTACAATATTTATTTAAGATAGATAGTGCAAGGAGTAAAATGTTTTGAATTTAACTTTTCGATCAATAGATGGACATTGATTTATGTGGTGTTCCCTTCTCAGACATTGATGAATGTGACTTGGAGTACAATGGTGGCTGTGTACATGAGTGCAACAATATACCAGGAAATTATCGCTGCACTTGTTATGACGGATTCAATTTGGCACATGACGGACATAACTGTCTAGGTAAGATCAGCTTTAAACCACTCAGTAAATAACGTGTTATAACATGCAGTGATTTAAACGATTTTTTAAATATTTATGTCTGAAATGTGATTTGAAAAAAAAGCTTTATTGTCCTCCTCAATGTTTGTAAGCCTTTCACAAAACCTACAGAAAACTGATTCGTGATTATAGCAAATACTATCCCAGAGTTTTGTAAACACTGTTAACTAATGCAATCAACCCGCTGTCCTGTAGATGTGGATGAATGCAAGTTCAACAATGGCGGGTGCCAACACACTTGTGTTAACACCATGGGCAGCTATGAGTGCCGCTGCAAAGAGGGCTTCTTCCTCAGCGACAACCAGCACACTTGCATCCACCGCTCTGTTGGTGAGTGTACGACATGCACACTTGTGTGTGTGTGTGTGTGTGTGTGTGTATTTTTGTTGATGCTTGTATCTGTTGTATTACAAGACAGAGAATTATGAAGCGAAATCTCCAATATTCACATACAAAAATCTAAGGCTGACGGCACAATGAGGTGTGACAGGTTCAATCTGGCTCCCGTCACTGAGCTTTTATCTGCAGCAGCAACATGCTGTGGGAAAAGGATCTCTGTGTCCCGGAGAACAAAATAAGTTAATAACTGCAACACTCGGGTCTATGTGGTCTGTGTCACAGATTAGTCTGCGGTGCCTTTGTTTTGTCTTCTTGACTGAAGTCAACTTAAATGCAAGTACTTTCCACTCCGTTGGTTCTTGACATCCCCTTTAAATCCTGTGGACTTATCCACTCAGCTGTGACCCATCTATATAAATGGAGATTCAGCTCGAAGCGTTATTGAATTTGTTGTAGATAAAAGAAGAGTTTGCAAAAGGAATGAACTTTTATAAACTTTTCTGCCGCTCACGGCCTTTTCAGATTTGCCGAAGAAGACAACGCATTGATGTTGATGTTTTGGGATTGTGTAAGGCGCGAGAACAATCAGTGTCTTTGAAGATGCCAGACTAATCTCTCAGTGTGTGTGCTTTTGTGTGTAGCGGGTCAGTCACTGTAGGAGAGTTTCATTGTGTACCTCTCTCCCTCTTTCTATCCCAGAGGGCCTCAACTGTATGAATAAGGAGCACGGCTGCGCCCACATCTGCAAAGAGACACCCAAAGGGGGTGTGGCCTGTGAGTGTCGTCCAGGGTTCGAGCTGGCCAGGAACCAGAGAGGCTGCACCTGTACGTGCCCAACAGCATGAAGCTAACTTCACACTACACGCCTGCAGCCTCAAATGTTGCACTGTTAATATGTCTTATGGTTGCATGTTGTTGACCCTGCAGTAACTTGTAACCACGGCAACGGAGGCTGCCAGCACACCTGCGAGGACACAGAGAACGGCCCCATATGCAGGTGTCACGTCAGGTACACCCTGCAGCCTGACAAGAGGTCGTGTGTAGGTAAGCACACTGTTTGTTGACTCCGTTGTTGCTCAACACTGTGAATGTGAAAGCATGTAAGACAAAGTGCTGCACTAATACGCTCCTTTAACATTTTCTGTAATCTTCTGTTGTCTTTAATATTCTGACATCCATTTTTTTACAATGTCCCCCTTCCAAAGCATATTTTTATCCTTTGATAAGTGCAGTCATATATTGTGATTTAATCCATCTGAACCGCCAGTAGCTCAGTCATTTCATCGGCATGCTTTGCAGCCAAACATTCTTCAAACTCACGCAACATTATTGCAAATTCTAACAAGATCTAAAAGTTTTCAAAGATGATACATTTTTTGGGTTCTTGTGTCTGATAACAATATTATCCTAATTTTAATTTCTGTTAAGAATATAACAAAACTAGACTTCAGCCTAAGCCGAAGGTGTAGCTTTCAATGAAAACACAGTAACATGAAACATCTCTCTATCAGTGTGCATTTTTCTACACAATGGTTATGAGAGATAAGGATCAGCCGTCAGATATTGGATAATATCTCTCCCTCCAGCAGCAGTTTGTGTGAGGTCCAGGCGTATCACTGAGATGTTACAAGATTTACTGTACTGATCTGGTGTGTTATCTGATGCACACCAAGCCACTGCAGGCTGAAAATCTCAAGTGTAAACATGCATCTGGTTACTGAGAGGTGACCAACACAAACCCCCGGAGCTGAAGTCAATTTAAAAATGTCGGTAGTTGTGTTTCATTTGGGAAATGTAGTGTATTCATGTACCGATTCTCAATCTATTACTGATTGTCTTTTCTGTGTGTCACAGAACGAGATGAAGCCACCACCGAGGCCGCAGACCACAACGCCACTTCCTTTACTGAGGTGGACAAACGGGTCAAACGAAGGCTGTTAATGGGTAATAATTACTCTCCTGCATTGAGAGGCGTACGGCTTGAAATCTGTGTTTTTGCCGAAGCCATGTTGAGCTGCCAGGAACCACTCGGGTGTTAAACAGGGGAGAGGACTTAGGTCTAGTAACGCGATGCATTCCTCAGTCTTTTGAGCAAACTGTGAAATGACTACACATTCACTTTCTCGCCCCCGGTTTCCCCCCTGAAAAATATGCATTTGTGACAGTGTGGTACATTTCACGTTTTCCTTCCACTTGGGAAGGGCAGCGTGTGAATCTTTTCTTGTATAGTTAGTATTTATCAGTTGTGTGATTTTGGGTCACTTGATACGTGTAAAACATTTTAACTTTGGCACTTTACCAAGTACACGGTTAGCATGTGAGCTCTGGGAGTCTTGCCCTGTGTTATAAATAAAACATGTTGTAAGGGTACTCCTAGATGTCAACATGCACCTAACCAGTGTATAGATGTGCTCTACATCCAAACATACAACTGTGCACCATACAAACCATACGTTAGAGCCTCATTTATCTGTTTCCATCAGCATTTAAAAATGTTTAAACCAATATTAGATTCTAAATTCAATATCTGTCATGGCTTTAAGTGTTCAAACAATAATTCAAAATCTATGGAAGAAACAGTATATTTGTAATATTACATGGAGCAGGTATTTTTAAAGCACTTTGTTCAGAAAATCAAGATTATGTTTTTCTAAGGATCTAGTAGCTGACATTGAGGAATAACGCAGCATTTTTCACAAGTAGGAAGCTCATTCACATACATTCACACTGTGTTGTAATTTCAGAAACCTGTGGATTGAACAATGGCGGGTGCGACTGCACCTGTAAAGACACATCCACAGGCGTGCGCTGCAGCTGCCCAGTCGGCTTCACGCTGCAGCCGGATGGAAAAACATGCAAAGGTCAGACTGCCAGTCCACAACAAAGTCTCCACAGAGGGGAGTGGCCTTTTGAAACACTGATTTACCGTAGTGGATTTGTACAGCATGTCAGGATATCACCTGTTGCCCTACAGATATTGACGAGTGTGAGCTTCACAACGGCGGCTGCGAACACTTCTGCAGGAACACCATCGGCAGCTTTGAGTGCAACTGCAGAAAAGGCTTCAAGCTGCTGACAGATGAGCGTTCTTGTCAAGGTAGAAATGGCTCTTAACTTGTTTTATTCAAACTCCTGACAGTTGACAAAGACTGGGACAAAGTGAGACTTTCATAAATACACTAGAAGACTTATCTATAGGATTTGGGTACATACTTTTTTTTTACCTTATCCTTTCTAAAAGACGTAACTTGTAAATTCCTGACCACAGAAGTTATAAACAAATAATCAAATGCATAATTGAAGAGTTTAAGTGGTAGATTTAAAAAGAAAAATCTAGTTTTTTTTTAACTAATCCAAATGTAAGGTTGTTTTACTGTTTTATAAAAGAATAATCAACCAACAAAAACAAAACCTTTAAAACATCAGAAAATGTTAATAATTTATAACCATCTCTGGGATTTAGCTATCCTTTAGACATACATTGTGTGTGATATTGTGGTTTACCTGTCAGTCAGCTTCCTTTCTTGTGTTTTTGTTATTGAAGCTACGCTTTTATTAACCTTTGGATCAGGGTCGATGCCTTTAATGATGCTGACTTGATAAACTACACGTCACTTTTCGCTGAGTGTGAAAGTTCACGATCAAATGCAAATGTGTGTCTGCGGGTGGGAAATCCCTCCTGATTGCAACTGACTGCCCTGCTATTATGTCCCCTGCCTGATTTTGATTACAGATATAGATGAATGTTTTTTTGAGCGGACATGTGATCACACGTGTGTGAACTCCCCTGGTGGTTTTCAATGTCTGTGCAACAAAGGCTACACAATGTATGGGCTGGCCCACTGCGGAGGTGAGTCTGAATTGGTTGGAGGGCGCAATACACATAACAACTTGAGCGTAACACACAAGCGCTCAATTGAGAAATGTGTGAGACTTAAAAGCATTCAAAAGTGCTCATTGATGTGTTGGGAACATGGACCTTGTAATTATAATAATGATTTTCCTTTTTCCTCTCAGATATAAACGAATGCAGTGTGAACAATGGTGGTTGTGAGCAGGGTTGTGAGAACACCATGGGTGGATTTGAATGCTTCTGCCGTCCTGGCTATAAGCTACACTGGAACAAAAAGGACTGCATTGGTAAGCCAGTGCCTCTTCCTAACAGTTGGGTGCTGTTGACTTTTTGGAAATTGTGAGACGTCACATATTTTGGACTAAAAACTTGGGGGGACAAAAAACAGGAGATACTTTGAATTCCGTTCTCTTTTTCTCTTTAATTCCCTGCCACTTGGTTTTCTTGTGCTTGAGTAAAACATCCAAAATGCTACGATGCTGTTTGTGCTGTCTGGATGTTGGACCTTCTGAGCCTCTCCCTCCTTGTTACAATCAAAAGTGTTCGTTTTTACCTTGGAGTTTTGTTGTGATTTCCATCTAGAGGCTGAGGGTTTCCCACCTGCTAACCCCCCCTCTAAACCTACCTTGAACTGTAGTAAGCAGGAGGGAGGGGACCGCTGCTTCCTGACCTGCCAGTCCCAAGTTCACATCAGCAGTGGTGAGTTGATGGAGCCAGATCTCCAAATAATATGATCTGCCTGTTTACCTCTCACTGTATTTCCATAGCACGAGTACTGCAAAGGAAATGGCTTGGCTTACCATGATCACAGACGACAAAGGTTCATGGTTTGCACAGTCACTTGTCACTAATTATCAAATCACTTATTATATGAGGATCCATCATCTTTTTGAGTGTTTTCTTCTCATGAACCAAGGCTGACCTGCAAGCTGTACATACACGAGCTCTTTTATAACACAGGAGTCGGTTTTGTTACAATTTTGTTCCTGCAATGAAGTCAGTTTCACTCTTGCCATGTTTCCATGTTTTAAACGCAGAAAAATACCCAAATCTAGAACTTTGATTGAGCATCAATTTAGCCCTCGATGGCTAACCATTGCCAACCACTTCATATTCATATAGCTGTTTTAGAGTGAAACCCTTCCAGAAGTTCAACAGTCTTGACCGGTATACCACAAAGCACCTTTTAAGTTGCTTCTGTGCTTTTGCAACCTTAAAGGTGACGCAGAGTTTATCATACTGATTCACTTTTTCTCTGTTACCCACCAAAGGTGAGGAGGTGGCTGCTGGAAGGATGTCACTGTGAAGCGGCTGCAGAAAGTGTTGACTAATCCTTTCAGTTTTTGACTTAGTCACTCGTACAAATTTTCTACTTGATAAATGTTGGTCTAAATCTAAATTGGTTTGGTTGGTTTGAAACATTTACTTAAGGGTAAATATACTTCAATAGAGCTCTGACAAAGCATCGCAAACAATGAGGCTGAAATAAGAAAAGTGACGCCTGGGACATATTTGATCCAATCAGTTGACATGACACAGTCAGGTGCATCATGAGGTTTTTCTGGCATGATAAGACCCAAACAGCATGGCACAGCACAGGTCAGGTATCATCTGATACAGCTATGTTTTTAAAATATGAAGCAGCATGGCTAAAGCATGCTAATGGAGCCGCAATTAGAAAGTAAGTCAAGCTGTTCTAGATCTAGTTGTCAACAACAGTCTGCAGAGTTGAGACTTCATGTTCCTACACGCTGCTTGTTTACTCCCTCTGACTTGGCTTTTGTGGCCGTAACTTTTGTCTGTGTTGGTCTGCGTGTCACGGCCTCTTGTGTGTTTGCAGGGACGGAGGATTCCTACACGGTGACCTGTGGAATGCCTCTGCCCTGCTTGGCTGACGCACAAAGGAACAACAGCGGCTTGCATTGCTTAGGCAAGTACAAAACATCACAGATTTACATCTTTCTTTCCGCTCTGCTACACAAAACGGTAACTTATGAACAGCTCCCTTGTTTGCAGTTGGTATATAAGTAGATAAACATAACAAAATGATGTTCCTCTGTCCTGCAGGTCCAGAAATGGCCAGTGTTCCACGCATCAAGACCACAGCCACTTTCAAGTCTGGCACTGCAAAATGCAACTTAAAAAAAAGCCAGGAGAAGCTCAAGGAGAGCTTAAACTCACCACACTCAGGTACAGAGGTTGCCACACAACAAACATAACAATGCCTCCAAATACAAGACTTAAATCGCTGATAGACCAGGATTACAATTACAGCTCCTTCATGTTACTGGTTAAAAAACATTTAGGGTTTACCAAGAGCTGCCAACATTTAAAGCCACAGTCTTTAGAAGATAAAGCAGACCTGAAGGCTGCTTCAAAGTAAACCAGAAACCAAAGGCAAATGTGAAAGAAATTTGTGGTGAAAGTGATGTGGTTTTGGGTGTCTTGAATGTCTCCGCGCAGCACTTTGTCTGGCTGTGACAGGGGAGGATGTAATTAGCCATAGCATGCCTTTCAGTTGGGTCTGACCTAGCCATCAATCAAATGGGTTTCCGATTGTAGGATTATTTTGCTTCTCCAAAGGGTTTTGGCATGGTCTTTTACAGCCCTCATAGTCCCTGAAAGGGCACATAATTGTTTCAAATGAAGGAAATTGTCACTGTGACATCTCATCACTTTTCAGCTTTTAATTATCAAATTAACTGCAAATATATTACTGTGATCGTCTGTGTAATGGTGTGGCGTTTGCAATCCATACTGAAATTAGTTGTTTCTTTTCTGTAATACAGTCTATCATTTTCATTAACGATTGTGCAATTGTGTGTGTTGTTTTGTGTGTGTCTGCTGGCTGTGGCGTGGTCGTGGGGGGCTGGTTGTCTCCCATGTCCACAGATAGCAGGTTCTTCTTCACTGAAAATGTCCAGTTCAGCTATGTGAGGCTGCGCTGCTCCTCGTCCGGGCAGCGAATGCGTAGCCGCCATGGCAGGAAAGCTGGCGAGGAGGACGGCTCCTCAATAACAGCTGAGTTTGAGCTGGATGTGAACCTAGAGGAGGTAACAGGTTGGTCTCTCTGCGCTTCCCCTCTGCCTGCCTGCAACCTTTGCTTCTTGTTCTCCATCTTTCGTTCGCTGTTGTCTGTTTGTCACTAAACACAGCAAACTGTTAAAGTATCTCCTGTTTTGACTTGGCTATGGTGGTGGGCTCGAGGTTGGGACTCGGTTTGTTTTTGTTTTATGTCCTTAAATTCTTTATAAGTGTTGGCCTGGTTTGAATCTTCCCTTGACTTGATGGTGCATTTGTGCAAATGTCGAGGCAAGCATGCGAGCATCCACGCATGAATGTACAAGTTCCGATAAGTGTGGGGTATGACATTTATCTGTGGAAACATTGGTGGAATCAAATGCCTCTCTCAGCAGAGAGCTGTGACCTGAACTGTGTGCGCCGGCGCTCCGAGAAGAGGCTCAGGAAGACCATCAGGACCCTGAGGAAGTCCATCAACCGGGAGCAGTTCCACCTGCACTTTGCCGGGTCTGACTACGAGTTCGCCAAGAACCTGGGCAAGCCGGCAGAGCTGCCAGGACACTGTGTGGCGGGACAGGTGCTCGTGGGCAGGAAGTGTGGTGAGTTTGATTTTTGTATTTACTTGTTATTCAACACAGACACCTTTGTGGTCCGGACATGCACCATTCAGCCAGGCATCTCGTCTGCTGGACACATTGATGCTTTTAATCATTCAAGAGTGCAGAAGCGACCACCAAACAAACAAGGCAGCAATGTCCCTGACGAGGCCGTAGACACACAGTAGACTCAGAGTCATGTCTTAAAGCAATTGAAACGGTCCATACCAGTAAGATATATTTAGACAAGCTGGTTTAATGATTGTATTTTGAGCAGGTGTTGGCCAGATGAGTGCCATATTTGGTTTGCAGACATGCTGTAATGAGCTGGTTGGAGGGGAGAGCGAGCTGGCATGGAGGAACAGAGAGACTGTTGTTGGCCCTCCATGCTGTGAGATCTTCCAGCATCTCCCTGGGATAATAGTGTAACATGAGGGCTGATGGCAGGTCTCTTGGTAGCTGTTGCCTCTCGGTTGGAGTTTTATATACAACCTGTGATGGAGAAAATGTTCATTAAAAAAGACCGCACACTGTCAGAGTTAGAGAGCTGAAGGCTGGTATGTGTTTTCTCTGGCTGTTGGGACCGTGCGCCCCTAGTTTTGTGCCTCACAGTAAGTTTGCCGTCTTTGTATCAGAGAGAGGAAACCGGTGCCTTTCTTCTGTTGAGATGTCTAAATATGTATTCAAATGGTATGCATTTGGTTCGATATATGCACACCAATGTTGAAGATACTTGAATCTGATGTAGACCCAGATCATTCGTAAACCTCACACAACTCTTATCGTGTGTTAAAGTTTTTTTTTTCTTCCCCTTTTGAACCGCTGGAGAATTGGGCTGACGAAAGTGTGGAACTGGAGACCAAAGCGTGTCAGAAACTTCTACTAGCCTGTTGTTTCTTGAGATATTGATTGTTGAAAGAAAATCATCAGCTTTGCTCTGCATATACGCTCCTGTAACACCATATGTTTTGGGCCTCTACATTAACACCAAAGTTACTTCTACCGTTGAGATGTGCTGACATGATTTAAACCTAAACTGCTCCTGTTCATTATTTCTATCTTTCAGTTACACAGGTCTTAAGTGTCTTGATTCCTTAACTCCCCCGCTATGCTTTCAGGTCAACATTAAGCAGTCTATTGGCCATGGCAGGGGTGTAGACATGTAATTTGGGAGAGGAGGAAAGGGGGGCTGAAAGGCATTCTTCTTAACCTCCAGCTCTTTAAAGGAGCTATATTTTTCCCCTCCTCCCCCACCTCCCGCTCTGGCTTAGCTCGCAGTGCAGTTTAGTCCTTTTCAGTTTGCCCACTCCATTGAAAACCCCATTTGAGGCTCGTTCTCTCTGCCTCAGAGAGATGAAAACACAGCCTTCTGTGCATTTGGAGAAAGTATGCTCTCACCTCTGTGCACTTTTTAAAGCCTTTCTCCTCTGATTCTGTGATTCGCTTTGGTGACTGCATCGGTTTATATTCCAGGACGTTGTTTCTGTTGGAATAAGACATATTCAGGATCTAGTTTATTAATTATATAAAGATTTGGCTGTCCGGATGCTAACTTGTACTGCTGGTAATTGTTAGCTTGTGCCTGCATCAGAATGAATATTTATATAAAAAGTAAAACACGTGCGAGCAGATAAACGACGATCCAGAGATGCGATGAATGGTGCGCGTCCACGTCTATTTGACTGTTGTAGTCAAATTGTTTGCGTGTTTGTTTTAACACTGAAGATGTTTAGGAAGTGCTGTTGATTCAAGCTGGCAGTTTGAGTGCTGTGTCCCCCCTGCCTCCCAGCTGGGGCCACTTTGCATGACCCCCAGCCACTAAACTGCTAAAGAGAATTGACTTCAGCCACACCATGGGAATCAATTAGCATCAGTTGTTTGGGCCTCCGCTTGATGGGCGCGAGCAGCGATTGGGCCAAGCAGAATGGGGGGTTTCAGAAATCTGACCCCTTTTATTGGGTTCAGCTCCTTACCACTGTGATACCGTAGTGTTTTCCTATGTCATCAAGTAGGCAAAGACTGGGGACTTGAATAGAGGTGAAAGGTCTTTTAAACCTCTTTGGGGCCATCAATTCGAGGACTCTATAGAAGCGTTCTTTGCATTTGAAAGGCTTCAAGGTTTTTTCTCTCTTTCACTCTCACTCTCTCTCCTCTCTCACTGCTTTCCTCTGTCAAATAAAAGCTGTTTGAGGACAATGCAATGATGGCTCCTCATGGTCTTTCAGAATAAACAATAGGCTTCAAAAAATGAACTGCTCTTGAGAGAATTACATTTTCTTTCTTTAGAGGAAAATCGAACAATTTGCTGAGCCACGTATAATGGATCTACGTTAAGGCTTTTGTGTTTCGGGCTTTTAGAGATAGTGGTTTCTCTGCTTACAGGCCGCTTAAAGGCTGCAACTGAAGCACATTTTGTGCTAAAGGCCTGGGATTTAATTGAGTTATTCTTATGTGAGATCAGCATCAGTTTTCAAGTCAAGTTCTTGAGACTATCAGACAGACGCAGTAATTCCCAAAATTAATTACAGGCATCATTCTGAATGGGAGGAACCAGAGTAAAACTCTGCTTCGGTCCCTTTAATCAAGACTTGACACTTTTGTAAGATCTGAGGGGAATACTCTCTTTGATTTGGTTCTGTGTTTGCTTTTAAAAGAGGTGAGTGTGCTTATGGTAGCATTAGAAGTTCCTCCCTGATGCAAAGCCATGTTGTATCAAGTATTAGGACACGTCAGATGTGGGGCATAAAGGCAGCTGTGGAGAGGGTTGGAGCTCTCTTGTCTCAGTGATTTTGTATGGCTGCATTAGGTTGGTGTGCAAAAGCATTTTAACAGCTTAACGCTGGGTTTTTGCACACATATGTGTGTCCCTACGCATTTGCTTACAAAGTATGTTGGTGTCTTGAACCTAAAGCTAATATAGAAGATCTACGCGATGGTTCACACAATCGATAATTTCTCAATTTTGATACATACGTAAGCTGCAAAGAACACAATAATGATTGTATTTTGTCTTAAGATCGTAGTCCTGGTTACTAGGCCCAAACCTTCAAAAGAGTTTGTGCGTGAGAATGAGCGGATTACTTGTCATAAACACTCAGAAGATGGCTTGGTCAGCAAAAATGGTGTTATAAATCATGACATAGAAGTGATTTTGTAAGAGCTACCCTACCCTACCCTACTGAGTATACTGACACTTTTATTTTAACCGGTTGCAGCTTTTAAAGCTCCAGTAAACCGGCTACACTATATATTAAACTGCCTCAAGGTCAGTAATACTTGTATTGTTCATTGCCGTGCAAGTAAAACTCTCAAATCTGTCAACAGTTAAACTGATCAGGGGCAGCCTTTGATGTGTTAAGGATGCTCTTCATTGTGTTTATATGTTTCAAGTATGTGCACGGTCCTGTTTGATTACACTTGGCAGCTGAAGTGTGAAGTCTGGGTTACTTTACTTTATTGGTCTTGTCATGCAATTGAACTGCTGTATTTATGGTGTAAATCTACAGTGTGGTTAGGACCGTTTGATTGTGTGTAGCCACAGGGTACACTGCTATATTTGTTGATTCCTGTCTGCATTTCACATGGTCTATCTCCCTTCTCACTGATCTGGCTGCTACAATTGATGTAAATTACAGTTTAGACACATCAGTTTCTTTTGGGTGTCTTTACAGAAGTGTTTGTGTTCAGTTTGTGAGAAAAAATGTTTGATTTCACCAGCTTGAATAATTACATGTGTTTTTCCACTTGGTTTATATCACAGTATTGTTTTTGAGAGAATAATAGATGTGTTTAGCACTAAGAAAAAAATATCAGCTCTCAGTGATGTGACAAACAACCCGAGCTTGGCAGCTTCTTGGAGAAACATTGCAGGCCTATAGTTAAAATGTTCTATGTCAGGGATGCACATGTGTGTGTGAGTTATGTTACAAGTAAATCATTGATTTAATAACCTTAAATCTATCTTGGTGTCATTCCCCACCTGTCTGTTAGTGAGCTGCAGTGTTGGGACTTACTACGACGGGGATCAGGGAAGGTGTGTGTTGTGTCCATCTGGAACGTATCAGGATGAGGAGGCACAGATGTCTTGTGAAGTCTGTCCTGGACCTGAAGGAAGAGACGTCTCCAAGGTGGTCGGAGCTCGAAACATGTCAGAGTGTGGAGGTAAGACAGCCAAGTCAATTTAGTTTATGTAGCTCAAAATCACACCCACCTTCACTGTAAGTACTTATGATGGCTCTCTGTAAGCCATCAAGGTTTTGCACAGTTTTTCACAACCTGACTGTGAACATCCACAATCAAATTAAGAGCATAACAAATGTATGCACATTAAAAGAATAGTTTGACATTTTGGGAGCTTTAGAGGTGCTGATAGGTGGATTTTAATACCTTTGAACAGAGTCATGCGAGCGGTTCTCCCCTGTTTCCAGTTGTTGTGCTAAGCTAACCGGCTGCTGGCAGTAGCTTCATATTTACCGTACAAACATGAGAGCAGCATCAATATGATGCAAGAGTGCAGAAGTGCATTTCCCAAATTGTCAAACTATTCTTTTATAGATCATAGAAAGTTTTTCTTTCATGGTGAGATATTTAAGAGAAAGAAATCTTTTAATTTGGCTTTTATGATTTCATCCTGTTGAAACAAATGAATGAAACAAAAATATCTGAAAATTCACAAGACAAAGGTAAACATAATGTTAAATCTGGAATAAATAAACAAAAAGCAGAAACATTAAGGCACAGAAGGAGACAAAATGTTGATAACTATTTTGTGAATATGAGCCACACAGGAAGCAGTGGATCATTGATAAAGATCTCTCCCCGGCAGATGTTCTGCTTTGTGTAAAGCCAAAGAAACTTGAGCTTAGATGTTAAAGATGTATTTGAATTCAAAAGGTGAACTCGGCTTCTTTCAGTCTGGAATAATAGCTTAAGAAGCCACCATGTTTTGGTCTCCTCCGGTGCTGTTATCAGAATCACTTTGTGGTTGACTCACAGATCCCATCTTCTCTGTCAGACTAAACAAGAAGAAGCAATCAGCAAACTCCCACTGGCTCCCAGTTTGTATTCGTCGCCCAGGAGTTACACTCTGTTGAGTTACGCACTGCAGATAAAACACGGCATCATTCCATTAACATTTGCTTTAGCTTGCTATATCTTATCTTAATGGAAGGAGAGAATATTTGATCTCATATTACACATGAAAAATTGCAAAGAAAACACTTCAATCCAAGTGATGGAGCTCTAAAGGTTTTGTAAGAGAGTTACAATGTGCAGTGTCTTACAGTTCTCACTCTTGACCAAATGCTTGTGTGTTCAGGTCAGTGTTCCCCAGGTCAGTACTCTCATGACGGCTTCCTCCCCTGCTTGCCCTGTCCACTGGGAGCGTACCAGCCAGAAGTGGGACGCACCACCTGCTTATCTTGTGGAGGGAACCTGGTGACCAAGCGCAGTGGAGCTGTTAGCTTTCAGGAGTGTGAGACTAAAGGTGTGAACGTCATCTCTGTTGTTGTTGTTGTTTCAGGGTAAAAAAAACAAATAACTCCAGTTTAGTTTAGACTTCTTTTATCTCTTGGTTTAACATAAATGGAGGGATTAGATGGTTGTTTATGAAAACCCGTCAAATGTATTCGATAAATTTAAACATCTATGGTTGTTGGGTTAATATTCAAAAACAGATACATTTTTTCACTTGACATCACAACAGTATTGTGTGGTCGTGAGACTGTGGATTTCTTTTGGGTGTTGACAGGAACTCTGCCGCCCTCTGCAGCTGTTGTATTGTCTATACATTTAGGCTCTCAAGCCATTTTAAAATGATGCACCTCTTAGATGTCAACCTTTTTTAGGAAAAAGTTTTCGTATTAGCTTGATGACGGTGTATTTTTATGTCTAATCTAATTGGTTTTGAATAGTTGGGACATTATATCAACTAACAGCCCTCTATCACTGTCATTGGCTCCTGCAGTCCAGTGCTCTCCAGGACATTACTATAACACCACCACACACCGCTGCATCCGCTGCCCCATAGGCACCTATCAAGGAGAGTTTGGGCAGAACTACTGCGTCTCCTGTCCTGGAAATACCACCACCGACTTTGACGGCTCCACTAACTTCATGCAATGCAAAAGTATGTATGTCGGTACGCATTAGTTCCTCTGAAGCATGTACACATAGACAATGAAAATTGGGATTTAGTTCCAGATAATTCACTTTGCTGCACCAAGAACCAAAAACCCGTCTGACACGTCCGTGTCGCTTCACAGACCGACAATGTGGAGGAGAGCTTGGGGATTTTACTGGCTTCATCGAGTCCCCCAACTACCCGGGAAACTACCCAGCCAATGTCGAATGCACCTGGACCATCAACCCACCGCCCAAACGCAGGATCCTCATTGTTGTCCCAGAAATCTTTCTGCCTATTGAGGACGAGTGCGGAGACTACTTAGTAATGAGAAAGAGCTGTACGTTTTAACTGTGTGTGTTCGTGTTTGTGTGAGTGTATTAATTAGCAAAAACGATACCACCAAGAGGTTAACTATTATCTTAAGGTTAAGTGTTAGAGGTTATTTTAAATCAGGGCGGCCAAAATGGTATAAAAGTATCTTCAGAGGGCGTCAATGTTACCAAGGAGAACCAACATAATTTGTCTTTATGTTATTACTAATTACTTTCAATAATTATTGTAAGCTAATTAAAGACACCATCCTGTGTGCTCATATCCTCATTTCACAGCTCTCTCCAACTCTGTGACAACCTACGAGACTTGTCAGACATACGAACGTCCCATCGCTTTCACCTCCCGCTCCAAGAGGCTCTGGATACAGTTCAGGTCCAACGAGGGAAACAGTGGGAAAGGCTTCCAGGTCCCATATGTGACATATGATGGTAAGAAAAGATTTGATGTTTTTGCTCTATAGTGTAGGAGCCAAATATGGTGTTGGAAATATCCAGAAATACAAATGTTATTCTCTGTGTATACATTGGGTGGCACTGTATTAATATATTGGGCTCAGGTATACAGTATAGGTACTGAAATCACTGTTGTTGTCAGGTGTTTGACCCCGGAAGGGAAAAGGGTTTTGACCGGCGGTGTTTGATTGTTGGTGGAAACAAATGGACTGGTTTTACGTTGATGCACGCCGAAGCAAATAAACGAACTCTCATTCTACAAAACTTGTCTGTGGAGGTTGTACTTAACGCAAAGCACATTGAAGTTAGGCTTACAAGCAGATCACTCCTGAGGGAAAGACTCCTCAGTAGCTCAGAGTACCAGACCGGGCTCCTTTAACAACTATGATGCTGCTTCCTCAGAGTGCCATGCACATGTGGTTTGTTTTATTGTTCTCGTCAATGAGCTCTTTTATGTACTTAATTTGTTTCAGAGGACTACCAAGAATTGATTGAAGACATAGTCAGAGATGGAAGATTATACGCTTCAGAGAATCACCAAGAAATTCTAAAGGTATGTGGGCACAAATGATTAACGAGGATTACTTATGGTCTTTGTGTCGGGTATTCTAACCTAAGGCCAGAGTTAGCAAGACATTTTGACATGTGGTTGTGTTTTACAATGTTTAATGTATAATTTGGCACAATATAACATACTAATGCCATTCAAACAGTGTTTGATTACTATGTCTTGAAATAGCGCAAATCAATATATTTATTTTAATATTTAATCTATAGCTTTCAGTCATCTCCCTAACCAAGGAAAACATAAAACAATAACAAAATGTTACATCCTGACATCAATATTCACCAAATCTACACCTAAAATAGAAAAATATGTACAATACACAAAATGAAGGAAAAAAACAGAAAAAAAACAGAAAAAAAACAGAAAAAGAGGAGATAGAAGGTTTCTGCAGCAGACTTTTATTTGCACATTTTATGCTTTCATTAGAGAGCAGATGGTAGAGAACTGAGGGCAGACATTGAACCAGTGACATTACAATGATATAGTTCCCACCAGGCCTCCCCATCTTATTCAGATCAGTACTATCCTTCACTTGTTGATTTGTGTTTCTGTTTATTCCTTATTCAGTTCTGAGTCCAGTGACCACGTAGTGCCCTCTCTTGGAGACTTGTGGAAATACAGGCTGCTACTCACACTATAATATAGTTTTTGATATAGTGACTATATCATGTGCTTTTTTTGCTTTCCATTAATGCAATACATTTCCTCATCAGGACAAGAAACTCATGAGGGCGTTGTTTGATGTTCTGGCTCACCCACAGAACTTCTTCAACTACACCGCACAAGAGTCAAGGGAAATGTTCCCCAAATCATTCATCCGCTTCCTGCGCTCCAAAGTCCTGAGATTCCTTCGCCCTTAGAATGGGCGCTTACTGGATATTTCATGAAACCCTTCGATTAGATACTGGCCACAGTATCTGTTTTATCCACTGACGCCTTTAAGAATATTCTGTAGTTATCTGTTTTCACATGGAGAGACACTAGAGTGGACTGCACACTTGATAAAACTGATCCTGAAGAGAAAGTGGACAAGTGGAGCTTTAAGAGGGAGAAATGATCGGTGATAAAGTGTTACAGAGTGTGAACCTACATGGCCATCTCCAGATGGTGATCTGGATTACTTTGTTTGGAAATTTGGAAACATCTTTTGATAAGCAACAGAATAATTTGAATGACTTTAGATTATAAAGTCACCATCTCAGGATCCAATGATGTACATGCCAACATGGTGAGACATTTGCTGATAGAATAATTAAAAACATTTTTTCAAAAAATGCTGTCGCTAAACAGATATACTATACTGAATGTCAGTGATGCTGTATATATAGAGTGTGTATCTAGTTTTAACATAGGCTACTTTCACAGGTAGAGCTTAATTGAAAGAAATACTGCTAAATGTCAGAAACAAATATAGCACAAATGTTTTCTCGGGAACATTAGCACTACTAAAGAAGTAGTGGCACCACAAAAGCAATTATTCTGATGAATGTTTTGTATATGATGTAAAAAGTTTTAGGTGAAACGCTAATGTATTGTAGTAACTACGTACATTTTTGACAGTCAAGCATGGCTGTAATTGCTGGTGGCTCATGTATATGATGCCCCAAGGTGTGTGGATGAGTGCTACTGCTCTGAAAAGACACCAGGATGCATCAGTATATTTTTATACCGTTTACTAGCAACCAAAGAAATGAAAAGTCCTGTAAAACAGAATAGAGCTATTCACCTGTCTTAGATGACACATGTATGTATATTTTTATGGTTTTGTACATCCAATATGCTGTAAATAAAGATAGGAAACTTATTTTGTGTTTGTATTGCCTTTACCCATTCATCATTTTTGTATGGCACCAAACAGAACGTTTTTAATTTTTGTTACATTTTCATTCACATAAACACCTTGACTGTATGTGACAATGCATGAACTTAAAGTTAAAATATACTCATCATCAAGACAGAATTTGGACATAAACGTAACATTCCTTTCCTTTATAATTGCTGCCTGCCTGCATGTAACTATGATGTACATTGAGCTATTTATTTAAGATATTAAGGTAAAGTGACTTTTGTACATCATTTCCCATTTATGTTATCTGGAATATAAGAGAACTGCAACTATTCAACAAGACACAGCAATAGTGCCATAATAGGGAAATATAAATACAAGTAGTGTAAACCTAGATATAAATAGGCAGGTAGTGTAAATAAATGTAAACAAGTAGAAAGTGACTATACATGTCATGTTCATGTCCTGTTATGTCTCCTGCATATTTTATCATTGCTGTCTATACTACATTAATGCAGATTTTCACCCCACTTTTCCCACAGACCTCTGAATGGTCGCCTCACCAGCGTTGGTCAATCCGACTATTTGAACCAAGGGGTGCGCTCGTTTTATAACCACCCGGTTATCAGCAAGGGCGGAGTGTAGCTCGGCTTAAGTTTTTCTCAGAATTGTTAAAAGTTAATACTTGAATTGAAGAGTTAATAATTATTTTCCCAAGTTAAATTTGATACAAAATCAAACGATGGTTTTAAAAAATACGGGCCCTCGATTTCAAGGATTTCACAGCTCCCCGCCTCCCGGTAACTCGTTTTCGGTGCTCGTGGGTGAAGAAACCGAACGCTACTTCCGGAAACTGCGAGTCAGCTGCTGGGGAGCTGGTGTTTACCTCATTTGTAGCTCGATGGTTAAAGTGCACAGTTACGGTGTTGTTTACACTGCTGGCGTCGTTTGATAGTTGAACCGTGGTTATTGATCTGTCCCAGACGCAGACGTTAAAGATGAAGTCCGTGTTTCTGCTCCAGTCTTTCTCTGTGGCTTGTTTTGTGTTTTTAAACCAAGTGACAGCGAAGGTAAGGCTAATCTGAACTAGCATGGGTTAGCTAACCTGAGAGAGGACGTCGTCATGATGGATCTTTAAAACATCGTCTCTTTAATCTCACTACGAGATGAAGGTTATCGATGTGGACTCTTGGGTTGTGTCTTTCCTGAGAGCCTCAGATGAAAGATGTCGCAGGTGTTGCTAAAGCTAACGTGACATCAGAGGTTAGCTAAACAAAACGTATAATTATAAGCATCATAAGCCCCAAGGAGGTAGGAGGTAGGAGGTAGGATTCATGGAGGACTGTTGTGTAACGCCGCCTTAGTTCCACTTGACAGCTGAGTTCATACTGGAGATAAAGTGTTACTTATGTAGGGAAGCTAACAGCTAATCGTTAGCTGTCAAACAATGACATGATGAATATTTAGTATTAGTGTAATATAAAACAGTACAGTATGCACTTTGCAGGAAAATTCACAATTACAACATCAAAACTAAGGTTGTGAGTTTATTTCTTTACTAATAATACTAATAATACTGATGATAATAATGTATATAACACATGAATTCATCGAAGTGATTCACATGATTTAACGTCAAGGAATACAAGACTGAACAGTGAGACCATTAAATCAATGCAGAAACTAAATATGATTAAAGTAGCAAAAAGAAGGAAGGGAAGGAAAATAACACATATATATATATATGTATATGTAGTGTTACCAGAGAAATGTGCAGGTATGTGTGAAGAGGAAAAACAAAAACATGATATATGTGATCTGTTTCAGAATTCTGAAGACATCCGTTGTAAATGCATCTGCCCGCCGTACAGAGATATCGAGGGTCAAATCTACAAACAAAATGTCTCTCTTAAAGACTGGTATGCAAAGTGATGAGTCATTACACTTCCCTGAATGACCTGATATGTCCGTTTCCTGCTTCTTACAAACTTGTTAATGTTTTTTTCTTGGTTTTCAGTAACTGTCTCCATGTGGTTGAACCGATGCCAGTTGACGGAAAAGATGTGGAGGCCTACTGTTTACGCTGCGAGTGTAAATATGAGGAGAGGAGCTCGGGGACCATTAAGGTAAATTTACGTTGAAAGGATTATTGATTCCTTTTTATCTGTATTGTCACATACTTCACAGTTGTGCTCCACCTAATGATTGTATTAAATATCAATTAATCTGTTTAATTTTTCCTTTATTAATCACTGGGCCTCTAAAATGCCAGACCATCATACTGATGGTAAAATAGATAAAAGTAACCAAGCCTCACATTTGAGAAGCTGGAATCAGTGAATGTTTTGCAGTTTGCATTGAATGATTAATAGATTATCAAAATTGCTGTCAATAATTGTTTCAGCACTTCACGTTGTTCCCTGTGCTTTATGTGTTTGGATCCTTCCAAAGGAAACCAAAACCAATCAGTAATCCTTCTGAATATTTAGGTGACCATCATAATGTACCTCTCCATTTTGGGCCTGCTGCTGCTGTACATGGTCTACCTGACTCTCCTGGAGCCCATATTGAAGAGGCGTCTATTTGGACATTCACAGCTCATCCAGAATGATGATGATGTTGGGGTATGTATTCCTCTTTTATTTCAGCATTGCAACTCACCGTGAACATACAATAAGGTTTTATGTTATGCTAATTATGGTACTTTCCTGTCATGAGAATTTCATTATGTCCCTAACCTCCCTTTGCACAACACGTCACATGGGATTCATCCTTTATGGGTAAAATCTAACAAATCTATAGTTCTCAAGCGTCCAAATTACACATAAAATATAACGCATGTTACTGAATCTGAATCTTAAGGTAAAATAAACATGAAAATGTAAATTTGTATTGAGTGTTACAGCAGCTACTCCAAGCTAAACGGGTCCTTCAAGTCGTGCTATGTGGTAATACTGGTTTCAAACACAGAGTGATCTCACTCTGCATCAGAGCCATTAGAAACCACACTCACAGGCAAAGAGCTGCAGCAGGGAAACTGTAAAACTATCTAATCTAATCTAATCAGCTTTAACCCTTTCCTGTTCACGTCACACTATTTGTACATGTGTTTGCCACTAACCTGAATCTTAAACCTCATGCGCAGCTGACTTGCTGAGCACGTCGGTGTGGTTTCACCAAGACTAAGTGTTAGTTGAGAGGTTTCTCCAAACAAAGCTTTTGCTGTATAAATGTGACTAAGCAATAGTAAGCACGGACATGTTTTACATGGTGAGTGTGAACATGTCAATAGCTGCTTGTACACTATTTAAATTCTGTTCATTTTAAAAGGAGAGGTTATTTAGCTGTTTGTCAGGAAATAATGGAAGACATGCAATTAACGTTTACTGTATTTGTGGCACAGCAACAGAATTGGAAAATTGCTCTGAAACCTGCGAGAGAAAGCTTTAAATGACTGATGTCCTACAATTATCTAATTTACCCAAAGTTGAGACTATTCGTAGCACTGCAGCTTGTCACTGCACCAAAACAAAGGGGAGAGATTTGAAAGCAAAACCAGTATTAGGGGAAGTTCTGCCGCTACGTTAATTATAGAGGAAATGGTGGGCTTGTAATGTTTAGTCAGTCTTTGATACAGAGAGGCTGATAATCTTGGTTTATTTTCCTCAACGAATTTGTCACAGATGTCGGTTGTGGCTGTGATCCTCCCAATCTTGCTCTTGCATTTAATTTTATTACATGCTCTTCTGAGAGTAAAAATTGTGACTCAAAACAAGTTACAAAATACTTTACAGAGATATTCAATTGAAAATACAGAACGAATTAGAAAATGTAAGTCTAATTTGTTTTTTAAAGGAATTTAATGAGGTAGTTTGTGCATTTCCTATCATGAACCTATAAATGACCCACTGACCTATGTCACACCTTTTCGGCTACTCATGTGTTTTTATTTTTAATAATTTTTTGAATTCTCTGTTTTCAGGACCAGCAGCCTTTTGCCAACGCTCACAATGTTCTGTCCCGTTCACACTCTCGACCCAACATGCTGAACAAAGTGGAGCATGCCCAGCAGCGCTGGAGGAGGCAGGTCCAGGAGCAGAGGAAGTCTGTGTTCGACCGTCACGTTGTTCTCAGTTAAACTGCCCTGCGATCGAGATTTATTGGTGGAGCAGAAAAAAAAAACAAATCACTGTGACAGAGCCCTCAATTTATATCACTTCCTTTCTCTCATTTATGGTTTGTATCTCATCCAGTGTGACACTTCCCAGGTGAACATGGTGAGGAGATGCGGATCTGTAGAGCAGAGGTCCCTGTTAAATGTACGATCAAAGCTGGGAACTCTTATTTAGTCTGCAGGCAGCACAAGAGATCACAGTGAATTAATTTTTTGCACAATCTTGAATGAACAGTTCTAAATAGCGTTTTTCCAAAAGCAGAATTCACTCTCTGCAGGCTGTCTAGTTTGAAGAAGTGCCAAGTCACCAGAGAATTTGCAGTGAAGAATTTGATGGGAAAGACTAATAAATGTGAGATAAAAATAAATCTTTCAAGTGAATATTTTGCAACATTCTCGAAGTCTTTCTGGCCACAGTGTCAGGTGGAGTCCCGTCATTCCAAAGCTGGCAAGTCTTTCACGTTTACAGGCATTTGCTGGCTTTAGAGTAAAACATCCAGATGTTGGTGAACTGGACAACTAGAGCAGCCTCCTGGCTGCAGTCATGATCGGTTAACATGTAGCTGGTGGGTACTTTCCACACCCAAAAACTAATATAACTTGAAACTACTGCTCTCACCACAGGAGAAAGGAAATAGTGTACAATATAAATATTTCAGCCTTCTTTGAAGATGCATGTTTTATAATGAATCTTTTATAAATGTGTTTTGAATCCTTCATTCCTAACCTAATGTTTAATGTCTGATAACTGGTGTGAAATCCATCATTTAACGCTTTACATTACATTTGGTATCTCAAAGTAGTGTCACTGAACCTCGTTGCAGGAATCGATGCAATCTCTTGGTGATGTCATAGTAATCGTAGCTGTGCTATTGATCCTCGTCTGTTGAAGACCCTCTTGAAGTCGGCGCTCTCTGCCTAAACAAATCTAATGAATAGTCTTTTATTTTGGCACTTCTATGCGCTTGGTCTAACATCAGTTCCATTATGAATGTCCTTGTCGTGTATCAGGCAGCATTAGTATGACAGTGGTGTTATTCTGAGAGCCAGGGAGTTCATTTAGTGTGTAGTTGGGCTGTGTACAGACCTATGGAAGTGTTCTTAACTATTGTACATGTTATACCTTTAACTTTGAAATAAATTGATGTAATATTTGTGATTCTAGCATTTGTTGAAATGTCTTTGTGCTTTACTTTAGCTGCAGGCCTGACCAGACTATGTGAGTCTGGAATGACATGAACGTTATTTCTATAGTTTGTCGTCATGTCAACGTCACTCAGCAACACTTTGAGACATATGCAGATACACCTACTCGTTGCTTTTAAACACACTTTCTCCCAGCTAACTTTTCCCAGTGTTATTTAAATCTACTGGTATAATACCTTGTCTTGGGTTTGTCTTACATTTGTGATTATTTAAAAGCAAAATTGCTTTAGGATGTGCACCAACTGAAATATTCAAGGCATTAAAACTGGACTTTGACACATGTTTCTGCTCACTGTTGGCAACATTTTTTACGATCAATTTGACACTGCCAATGGAAAACATACTCAGTTCAAGTCTCCTGAAACAAAACTAGAAGCATGTTGGCATGATTCTACCTTCATAAACTCAAAAACGTCTAGAAATGGGCAGTTAAACTCTTCATTGAAGTCTGTTAAACTAAACTAAGACAACTTAAATGTGTCTGCAAATGTTCGATAAGCCTCAGTCTCTTCGATTTTTTAAGCAAAGTGATTTCCATACAGATGCGTCATCATTTCCTGTGCAGTCCACTTTTTTCCTTTTTTTTCCCTTCTCATTGCATCCAGTTATACGGAGGAGACTATTTTCCGCAGAAAAAAAAAAAAAGAATCAGTTTTCAGGCAGTTCAGACAGAAAGCGACTCAGACTCTGTTAAAGAATGGACCACTGAGCAAACACTGCACCAGCACACACACACACACAGGTAAGTGTTTGTTTCGCCTCATTAAACGCTGTATTTATAGAAACCGACATTTTTTTGCCTTTTTAAGTAATTTACAGTATTTGTAGCATCTTCAGAGAGTTGTGTTGCTGAGAAAAGAAACTTTCTTAGTATCTCATAGTCTGCTGTATTGTTGACCTGATTGACGTGACTGACACAAAGTTGTTCATACACGCTGACTTTGGTCGACGTTGTTGCATTGTCTAATCCACCGTTTGACGTTTCGGGGGGGAAAAGTAGTTCTTCTCAGATTTAGCGCTGCATTCGCACGAGTTGACCTACAGGGGGCGCCTCAGCCTTTTCATTTGATCCTTCAAGATAACGAATGTCAGTTACACTCCTCAGTGTTGATACACTCACCTGTGTTTACCTTTTCCTTCATCTCCCAACAAGTTTGAGTTTGATTGAGACATTTTGACAAACCAAACCGACACATACACACACACACACACACACACACACACACACACACGCACACACACACTCCAGTGTGTGAAACATTACACCATTATGCTACATTTGCCTTCAAGGTTTCTGAGTCAGTCGTCAGACTGATGTTGTAGCTGCTGTGTGGTGAAACGTGAACATGCCATGAGATAAAGGACTGTCCTTGTGCTAAACCGTGTGTTGTGAAAACTGCAGTTGCACTTATTCAAAGCCTCCTAGACACAGTATCATGGTGTTGGTTTGTCATTGAGAGAACTATGAAACTTCTAGTTTTCAGACAAAATATTACATTTCAAATGGTTAGTTCATGAATCGAAGATTTAACCGTTTTTTGTTGATTCAAATCAAATTGAGTGTTTTTGAATCACTCAGGTTATGGTGCATACTGTATATGAAAGATAGAGTTCCAAGTATTAATGACAACACAAGTTGCCAACACATCACAAATTATACCCTCTCCATTTTTTGTAGACTGCAAAATGGTGACTGCATGAAAAATAAAACAGTCAAAACAGGTTTGAAGTGCGCCCGAGGCTGCAAATATGAATAATCAAACAGAGTACGTTCCTCGTCATTCTCCCATGGCAAATAGAAAATGTTACATGTTTTGCATTTAAGTATTAGAAAAAATGAAGTAGTTGTTAGATCACATTATTTTCAGCTGCTGTGCAGAAGACACTTGCAGCTTATCTTCAGTTTTAAAGAGGAGAGGGTGTCTTTACTTGACAAGTCTTCTCTGACAGTGCTGTCAGAAGTGTTGACTAAACTCCCCAGCCTCAATTTAATCCTGGAGTTTATGAGCTGCCGCAGCTCTGTTTCTGAAACCCAACATGGTGTTTATTGCGCCAAATATATTTTCAAATGGGTTCAATATTTCCTTACCTCCTCTCCACCCCTCGAACCATGCGGACACGCAGAAGCTGGAAGAAAGAATCTGAGGTGTAGGTGAGAAAATCCCCATAGAGCTGTGAAATAATCCCCCATGAGGATTTGGGATTCACGGTGGATCCTTAACAAACACACATAAGGTTTAGGGATTTTATTTGAGAAAATAAACACTCATTCCCTTGTGGCTGTGGCTTCAGCAGGTGTATTAGTCATGAGAGTGGGAAGACAGACCTAAGATTTACGGCACCAGAGCTCTGGTCACTCCTAAAACTTTCAGTTTATTACGTTGTTGAAGGCTGGCATCGCACAGTGGAGCGTCCTGCCAAAGACGTAACGATGTATGTTTGCAGATGAGTGTTTTGCTATGTTTTGAACTTTGTTTGATGCTCCCATGTCATGCAAGAAGAGGATGTGGCTTTTAATGAGAAATGCAGATGGCCCCGCGATCAATGGAAACAATGAATTCCATGAGAGTACAAACTTCTGGTAAAACATCCCACAAAAAGGAGTCACTGCCTCTTTCTTCTGTGCTCAGGCAGTGAGGAGTTGCAGTTTTTTTTTTTTTCAGGAAGGACATTCTTTTACGAGACCTTGAAAAGGTTTTAAGTGGGTTGCTGAGAAAAGCTGCACAGTGGCAGAGATTGTAGGCCTCTTGCTGACTTAATGTGACGAACTGTGATAACGGATGTCTGAGTTTTGTGACTTCCTCTGTTCCCAAGTCTGTGGGATGATAAGACGCCCCGAGAGACTGAAAGGAGAAGTTTTATGGATGGGTAGTGCCTCTGCATTCGGTGTAAATATGTAGCATGCAGCAGAGTTAACCATGAATGGCATCGGATTTCATGTTTGGTATCACGATGAATATATTGTGAATAGGAGCACTTTCACAGTTAAATACATCATAAAACAGTTTTAAAAAAAAGAAAAAACGTTTTGGTGAAAAGCTCTGCAGTCCAAATTGCCCTCAACAAAACAATCTCCAATCAAGGTCCACTTACTTGCTTGTTCTGGAGATTTTCACTGTATCACACAGTCCTCGTCAGCAGCGGGAACTGTAGATGTTCAAGCTTTTTATAATTTGGTGTTGCTTTTTTCCTTGGACAAGGTGTTTCCGAGAACTCTAATTTAAGGATTAATCCGATTATAAAAGGTATTAAAAAATTCAGAATTTCTAAGCCGTTCACGTATGGAAACAGTAAATGTGTGTGTTCAAAGATGATCCATTTCATGAGGATGATCCCTGTCATGTAATTCCTACAGAGCAGATATGTTAGGTTTGGTTTGTTCTGTGGTGATTTTGATCAGCTTTGATCAACACATTGGATGTTTTATGTCATGTTTACTGTGAAGCGCTGCTATGTTTGATCTACAAAGGTGCTATATACAGTAGATAAACGTCCAGATGAACATGCTCAGTATACAGTCTACAGAGAGGTTATATGTGAGCTGACATTACAAAGATGCTCTTTGTTATTCTGTGAAACGCTCCAGAACCACAGCACAGAGAGAGCTAAGTGGTTTAATTTGGTTGGAGTTAACTCAGACCTGGGGGGGATATTATATTATGGATGAATATTTTCATTTTTGTGGTCCCCTCAAGTTTAGACCCGTGGTTGAGCTCTAAAGCACACCCAGCCACTTTAGATCTGTTTAGAATATGTTGAGAGATATGCAACAGTGGAATGTAATATACACACGTTTGCTAAAGTACTGTACTTAAAGAGTAACTTTACACAAGGCTGCATCTCCTGACATATTTGGTGCTGTGTTGCACCTGTAACCACACCCACAAGTGATGTCATGGGGTCCTGGAGTACACCTCTGCATCACTGCTGCAAGTACCACGATTTGCAGTGGGTGTTAAGTCTGGAAGTGATTTTTTTTATGTATTTTCCCTTTACTTAAGTAACAACCCCACCCCCCCCAAAATACAATACTTAAAGCACATTTTGCTGATAATAATATTTGTGTTATGTCACTTATATAAGATTCCTAATGCAGGACTTTTACTTGTAATGTAGTTTTTTTGCCTTGTGTTATTACTATTTTGACTTAAGGATCTAAATACTTTTTCTACCACTTAATATCTGCCTAATGTATTTGATTCAAAACGTGGTCACTGTCACTGCTCTCTAGCTGTGGTGACATGTAAGTACAGTAAGTACATTTATCTAAGCACTGTACTAAAGTATAATTATGAGGTACTTGTACTTTACTCGAATATTTCCATTTCATGCTACTTTACACTGTTACTTCACAACATTTCTGAAATGGACCATTCTGCATAATGATTACTTTTACTTCTGAAGTGCATTTTGATGCCAATACTTATGTTCTTTACTTTTCTTCCGTAAAATATCTGAATACTTCTTCCACAACTGGTCTCTGGGTTGCCTGGTTACACACTCATCTCTGACAAATGAAAGACATCTTTGTGTGGCGGTTGAATATATTCCTATGGGCCGAGCAGTGTGTGTGTGTGTGTGTGTGTGTGTGTGTGTGTGTGTGTGTGTGTGTGTGTGTGGGTGGGGGGGTTCAGCATGACAATGTGTCGCAATGGTGCCGACATGGGTTTCATCCCGTCGGCTGCCAGCAGCCCTTCAGCTCGTGAATATTCATCCACACTCCTCGGCCCCTCCGTGACAATAAACAAGGGCGAGGGGCTGAATGGCTGTCTGGGGAGGGCAGGAGGGCAGGGGGCCAGAGCCGGAGAGAAGTGGGGGGCAAACAAGCCGTCTCCATGCAACAAGTCCTGCCTCCCACCCTGCAGCAGGCTGAGAGAGGGGAGGCAGGAGCTTTCCCCCTTTTGGTCGCTTTTGGTTGGAAAGACATAAATGGGAGTTTATTGAGAAGGGCAGGTTTCCGGCAAAAAAAAAAAAAACACACACACACAAAAAACACAAACAGCCAAAGTGTCTCAGCGCGCAGACGAACGGGATTTATGCGTCGCAAAGGGGGATTATCTCAAAGTGTCCGCAGCCATGGACGTGAGGAGAAACTCGGAGGTAACGTTGAAAGTCTGCTTTTTGAGCTGTTGCCGACGAGCCTGCATCAGGAGGGTTCAACTTAGTACCGCTAGCGGTGGGGAAACGGTACAAACTACCAAAAACAAGCGGCCGAAAAGATAAAGAAAAGTTTGCAAGGTGCGTTTAAATGTCGCCCCAATCTTCACGTGACCTTATTTGGTCATCTAACGTTACATGTTTAAGCGATGAAGTGCAGTAAGCGGGCTATAACACCAGACTGGTGTTTTCCAGCTGACCCTTTGAATGATAGAAACGTCCCGGCGGATACAGGCAGTAACTCTGTGGATTGTAACTACACCAAGTTATCGCTTTAACATCCGAAAAAGTCCCCCCCAAAAAAGGAAAAGTAAACATCTGATAAACAGAAACTGTGCAGGACTCCAGACCACTGGACTCACTGGGTCCTTTTCCTGTTGTAGTTTGGGTTTAGAGGGGACACTTGTTTTGTGTTCAGGGAGATAAAACACATGAAACAACACATGTGACCTTTAAATGCGTCCTGTGTGTTTATGGTCATAGTTTAATACAGATGTATCTAAAAAGTTTGTACACCTGAAGTTTTCTTTGTAAATGCTGTTTGGAGGCCTATGCAGTACAGACATATGTAGGCTACTGGTTATGACATCATGGACATGTCATGAACTAAACAGTAAAGGTTTAATAGAATCATCTTAATACAAAATTCATATCAGTATTGTACTTTTTCTCCCACAGCATACTCCTGACTTGTTAAGTTAGTTAGTTAGTTAGGGGGCTATCATTTTGACCTAAGCTTTTTTTAATTTTACATTTTAAACTTGGTAGGCGATTACAATGCAACTTTGTGCAAATATAGCATCGCCCATTGGCTCAGCAAAAAGAGATCTTTGGTTCAGATATGGATCCAGGAATCTTTAAAACAATCTTTTTAGGCAAAAAGATGTGCTTTTAAAAAACATTTTCTCCACTTTCTTATGACTTCCGTCACTTGCTTGGATGAAGATCCTGATGCAGATACACATCCAATTGTTAGAGTATTCACACATTCTCACCTTTAGAACAACTAAGGCATGCTCTCACTGAGTGGTTTGCTGTGTAAATATGGGAAGCTTTGCTGCGTTTCTCATAAATGTTTTGTTAGTATTCTTAACAGATTACAACTTAAACCCTATGATCTTATCGTATACGCTATAATACAAACCCTAAGGACATGGCTGGCTTTCTTTCGCTGTCTTTTTCCTCTTAAACTCTTTCTATTGTGCAGATCAAACAATGACCTTCCCCTCTCACTGGACGGGACTGTCAACACAAAGCTATTGAGGAAATTCTTCTCTGTTCTCCTTTCAGTTAAACAGTAGTGAGTCTGGTTTACTTTTAAATGGACTGTTGTTCACTCAGCGTCATAATGAAAGGGATTTTTCTCTTTCCTGGTGCTATCTATCCAAATAGTTTTACGTGACAACGTAACAACAATGTCTCTTTGCACATAGACTCCCAATAGGACCATTAAAATCATGGTCTTCCTCGTCTTGTTGTGAACAGTCCTTCTGCATATGTACTCGGGAAAAGTGTGTGGATTTTTGTTCGAGTAACTAAGCTGTTGTACTTATAAAGAGACGTTGCTGTTGAGTTTTTGCAAATGTACTTCACATGCCGCACAATGCCACTGGGTGCGTTGTGTGATGACGGTCAACATGTTAGTTTTGTGTTTTTGAGTGAACTGTCCCTTTAAAGATGTCTGATCGTCTCTGATGATTAAATGTGAATACAGCAAGACATGTCAGCATAATATACAACCTTTGAACCTAAATATTTCATCCAGCATGAAGTTCATGGACCATTTATTTAAATGAAACTGTTTGAGGACATGGTTAATACAGTACATACTATTGTAGTGATGGAAGAGAGCTGGTTAAATAGAAGTGTTTTTTTCTTGATATTCTGTTCGGTCTTTGTTACGTTGTACTCACGTGCTACATGAAATGATCTGGACAATATCAACTGCCAGTTTCAAGAATACTGTTGTGTGTTTTGGTCGAACAGTGATTCAGAAAAGTAGATTGAAATTCACACATCCTTCTTCTTTTCATCACGTAACTGTTTAGACTTGCAGCTGTTTTTTCTCAGTGGTTTTTAATCTTTTATTAAAGTGATTCTTGGAGAATTCCTGCTGTTCATCAGTACTGTACTTGACACTCATACACTTAATACATGACTGATTGTTGCTTGGTGTGAAGAGCCTGATACTGTTTGCCATTGAACAGCTCTGGAAAAACAGTTTTGTTCAGGGTCTCACTGAAGGGAGCCAAAGTTAGCTGTTAATAAGAGTGGAGAGAATATTTCTATATCATTTCTTTTAATCAAATTTCTCAGTTGATCACAAGACCATCTCTCTGAACTTGAACACCCGAGCTCAACTGAAGTTATCATCCACTGAGAAAGAATGCTTCTGCAGATCAGAACATCTCTTTCCACTTTTCATTTCATCATACAACACATTCATCCTGATGTTCAGTTATATTTGTAACTTTAGTGCTGGCTGTAGTATGTGTAACTTGTATTGCAGCACAGTTGGAAGTCAGACGCACAGTCTATCAAACCTGTGACGGGGTTGTCCATTTTTGTAATAACAGAAAAGAGATGTCTGTTGCTGTTTTGGTCTTTTTTCTTTCCTTTTCTTGAAATACATGTTTGTCCCTGTTTGCTGATGAGAATATGAGCGGCTGCCTCGTAGTTTGCCCTTCTGTCTGCCTGTGCTAGCTACTGTTGAACACTTGCATGACGACACTGATCCATCTCTGATTTATAATCCAAGGTTTACAGCCTCTGACTTTGCTTTGAGACTTGTTGCTATAGATACTACTTTACACTTTCACTGGGTTTGCTCAATGCAGGTGGCATCTCTTTATTTACTCTTATTTAGGTTTTCAGTTTTGTAATCATTGACCTGCAGCCACAGTGCAATCTAACTCGTCACATTGTAACCAGTTCTCTTTCTGCACTAGACACCCAGTGCGGTTTCAATTAATCAGTGGGATCCGCATGATCCACATGTCCACATTAAGACGCAGTGAGATGCCTTCATTGATTCAGGATGCTAGTTAATCTAACATCGCCGGCTCACATACAAGCGGTTCACGACTATCTTTGATGTCTGAATGCAAACAGCAACGGCTGTGTTTATGGACCTTTTAGCTAAAAAACACTTCTGCCTCCTCTTAATAATGTAGACAGCCCATAGCCTATAACATTTACTGAATTGCTTTTATCTTGGAGCATAAGCGTCAGATTCCCAGATTATTAAACCGAAGGTATTTCATTATCTAACGTTGTCATCATGTACATGCCTGTTCCCTTTATGAGATCATTTAGTTATCTGTATTCATTCACTGACTACTTTTGTCAAGAGTAGTAATGCAAATACGAGCTTCTAAAGTGAGTTTTTAAGCATTTTGAATTTGTGCTTTAGAAAGTTTGAATTACATAATAGGTCATTAGGTAAAGATCACCTTTATGGTCAAAAGAAACCAATGGCGACTGCTGGGAAGATTTTATGACTGGCTTAGGTGGAAAGTGTTTAAAGAGAGGTTTAGAAAAAATAATAATCAAGCAGTTTTATGAATAAGTGATGACATTGCAGGTCTTCCTCCCAATTCTTTATTTTTTTGCACTGTCTTCAGAATATTTACAACAGCTGTTTATGGAAAAACACTAGTTTGGCTTTTGGCTGATTTCTTAAGAAAATGCTTGTGGATTGCAAATTAAGATTGAAACATCCCATTTAATGACAAAAATCAAATCTCATATTAATATTTAACCTACTTGAAGCTGATAAACATTGACAAATATATTCATAGTACAGAAAATGAGCAACAACACAGGTGACGTACAAATTATTATTGTTTTTGTTGGCTTGGCTGAACTCTGACTTTAAGAAAGAAGCAAACAAGAATACATCTTATCTACTTAATGTCCTTAAAAAAGTCAAAGACTGTGTGTCAGAGGTCAGCTCTGTGACACAAACTCTAGCACCCCTGCTGCAGCTCAGATGGATTTAAGCCTGTTTTCCACATGCCTGCCTCTGCAGCTGTGCATGCTCATATCTAGGTTACACAGAAGGGTTTTTCCTCTTTTCCACAAAGAGAAAATATGCCATGGTCACTCAGAAAAAAAGCTGAAGCGGCTTAAAAACAAGATAAAAAAAGATTCCAAGAATTGGTTCCACCTGGTCAATTGAGCTATACAGTGGCAGCATGGCGAGCTATGTGGTAGAGTATGGGGGTAATTATATAGGTACAGCTATGTGCACCAACCTTGGTGGTTTTCTTTTACATAGAGACGTATTGAGGCTGCCAGAGCCTCAAACTGTGATCCAGAGTCAGCTGGTTATGTAAAGAATATACATCCAGAGTATGATACATTAATCTTTTAGTTTCAGCTGAGAGGTTCTGCCTTTCCATTATGTTTGTCCTGCAATACAAGGTTGTTTGTTTGTGTGTCCATCTCTCATGTCCAGCTCACAGTGTCTTGTGAATGCTTTTATGCCAACTGAATTATTGAGTATCAAGAGCTTGATTCATTTCGACCAGGATATTTCTGGAACTCCCACAATACTTTGTTCAACATACCATCAAGTCTCTTTTTGTCTAAAGTGGACAAAACTTCTCTTTCTGCAGATATTGAAACAATGGCATGTATCGTTGTGTGGGCTCATGCCTGCCAGGGAGTTGGGACGTCTGGAAAGAGTGGAGAATTTACAGCGATTTTCACTCTTCTTTTCTCCGTTGCTTCTTGGCTGACTGTAGCCGTGGTTTTTACAAACCTTGAAGTCAGGTTGCTGATCAGCAGAAAATGAGGACCAGGTCAGCCAGAAAAGCAGAGTAGGAAGAGATAGAAGAAAAAGGATATTAGACTCTGTTTATGGACACTTGTGTCTGCTACTGCATATTTCAGGATAAACAAGGATCTCAAACTGAACACAGTCACAGGTTAATGAAAGTTATGACGTCATAAAATTCTTACATAAAATTGTGCTGTGCTCTCATAGTCTGAACATCAAGTGCCAGGTGCTGAGCGAGCACATATTTGAATGTAGTCTTTGTTGAATGAAAAACAAGCTCTTGGCATCAGCTCCAGGTGTTTCTGCCCCTCTCCTCTGCTTTCTTTTACTCTTTTTCGAATGCAGCCGCAGGTCTGATGGATCGGGAAAATATTAGTACATTCCTGCTTGTAGTTAAGAGAAAAGTGTATCAGAGGATCTGTCATATTTGACAGGGCCAATAAAGTGTGGACTCTTTTTTTAAACATATTTTACCTGCTAGTCTAGTCTGTCTGTCTCTCTCTCCCTCTCTCTCTCTCTCTCTCTCTCTCTCTCTCTCTCTCTCTCTCTTTCTCTCTCTCTCTCTCTCTCTCACTCTCTCTCTCACACACACACACACACACACACGCACACACACACACACACGCACACACACACACACACAGCTGATAAGAGACTTACTTTTTAACCACATCTCCCTCTCAAGGACACATTGAACACAAAGGGCTCTTTTATTCCCAGCCCAGATAGTCTAATGGAGAACCATTCATTTCATGAATATGCTCTTGTTGCTGAGAAAGATATGCGTCATAGATATGCCTCTCATGTAATCAGTTAGTGCTGCTGGTATATGAACATGACAAAACTTGGAAAAATCCTGCCATTAGGTCATTCAGATGATGGCATTGAATATCTTAGAAGCAGTTTGACTTTTGGGATTTGTTATTACGTACTCATGGATGTCTCATCTCTCTGGTTTGAGTTTGAAGTAATGGCAGCAACTGCTACATCTCTAGGGATAAAGGGAATGAGAGAGCGTGTAACTTCTCCAAGGCTAGATGTCTTGTTTGTAACAGAAGAAGTAGTCAAGCTACAGTCTAATAACCTGTAGACCTGGTTGGTTACATTTTCAATGCAAAGCATCAACAATGAGGTCAAACAACCAACCTGTTGTCAATCTGCTCCGATAAATAGTTTTGTATTAACAGTGGTGTAATGTAAAAGGTGTTGCTCATTGCGATGTAGTCGCCGAGAATTATCATTATCATTTCAGTTCAGATTGTTGTTTAGGCTTTCAGGACCACAACTTTATTGTTTTGGTTCAGTCCCACCGTTCTCATCAGTTGTGTCTCCAGCTGCGGCATCCAGCTTTTTTCAGCAAAAAAAGCACTAAAGACTAATTGTGCACTACCTGCTCAGCACCAAACAGCAGACAGACACAGTTAGTGACAAGCTGGTGAACATAGTTGAGCATTTAGCAGCGAAAGAGCCAGATGTTTCCCTCAGGAGTTGGTGGAGACCGAATTAATATTTGGAATCAAAATCATCAGGTGGTCACAAACATGTTTCCCACCATTTAATGTCACGGTTGTCATTAAGACATTAAGAAGGAGTCAGCATGAAGCGGTGGACTTCTCACTATTGACCGTTGGCTCTGACATCTCAAGTGAAAATTTGTCTTGAATCCGGTTGAATGCACTTTAAAGGTACTCTAGAGCTTTCTTAGAAGTGGTTGTTTACAGCCTGTGATTTTGTGTAGGGAGATGGTATCAGACCTCAGGAAGTTAGTTGGCTAACGCCTTGGTGTTTACACTGCAAAGTCCGTCTTGGGCCTCTGTGAGCCATTTCTGTGATTGTAGTTTTCTCAGTCACCCCCCACAAAGAAATACAAGGATGAATTCTTACAAATAGACATTGCTTGATATAACTAAAGTGAGTAGAGCTGACACAATTTAAAATTATTTAATTTATTTAGCTCCTGGCAGCTGATTGCAGTTTTCCTCTACTCTTTGTTTCCTTTAAGTTTTTACAAATTGAAGCTTCATGTTTTCAATCAAAGAGAGAATATTGAATTTCACTTCCAAAAACATCCAAACTGTTTCCAGCAGGTTGTAATCAGAAATAATATTTTACACAACTGCCAATGTGTCTGAACTTTATGTAAGGAGAATATTTTCATTTGTTTTAATTCAGAGTAATATGAAATATTGTATTCCTCAAGTTCTGAGTTATTTCTGTCTCAATTGTCTTTACAGAATGATTTGTTTAGTTTTATTATGCAATCATGGATAGATTATTTAGCCATTTTTTTTCCGTTTGGCAATCCAGAGACTCATTTCACAAGACAATCCTCAATGCAATCAGTATTCTTTCTCCCAAATGTGACTACGGTTCTTTGATTAATAGAAATAAATTGAGAAGTGTTCTTATTTTGGAACAAATGTCCCTCCCCGTCACCTACAAACTTGACACACTAGTTAATGTATGTCTGTACACATTTACGTTTAATTACGGAAGTACTGTCTGCATCACACAATATATAGGGTCTAGTGTTCATGTCCTATTTTGTTTTCAGTAAAAATTCACTTTGAGTGTCATGTTTTTCATGGCAACATCATTCTTTGATGAAAATAATGATGCATGCCCCGTCCTCTTAGCACAATCCACAGTTACAGGAAATAGCCGACAGCAGGAATGCTCCCTCTCTCTCCTCATCTGTCTCTATAGGACTCAACTCCACTACTGGTTTGCTGGCTTCTTAATACAACAACTTCCTGTAAACAAGCCATGCTGCCAAACGCCCTCCCATCCTCCACCTCTAATCTCTAGGGATCTCCATTTGACCTCCTTATGCACAAGAACATTCACTTTGACACTTTTTGAAGAGGTCATTGTTGCCTTTCAGAAAGTGATGTTCAGGGGCAATAGTAAACAATTTGAACTAACTGCTGGTCTAATTTGAGATTAAGTCCAGGAAATGTTTATTATATGGAAAATGTCTTAACTGTTTTTCCTGCTGTTCTTGGACTTTTCCATAGTGTTAAATAGGGCATGTTAAATGAAACTGACCCACAGTCCATAAGTAAAAACAACATGCACGTGTGAGAGCATGCTTTGAGCAAGTCCCAGCAATATTGTTTAGCACTATCAACATATTTTCATTCACTTCCATTATATTGAGGTAGAGGCAGAAATCTTTGAGTAAATAAAGCCCAAACTATCTGCGTGGCTCGTTATTAGAGCTAGACCGATAAATCGTCCGTGCTAATATAGCGGCCAATATTAGCTTATATACCTGCGTACATGTCAACCGATACATAAGAAGAAATCACAGTACAGAAACCAAAGATATGATTGCAGTAACTTAGAAACAGTGTCTTCATTACATAGTTTGTCCATCAGAGAGTACTGACACATTTATTCTCTCACTATTTCTCAAGTGCCACAGTTAGTTAATATTGTTGACACGTGTTTGTTTATGTTGTCTCTATATGAAAAAAAGACTATTGGGCGATATATACTGGTATCTGATGTTATGAACTCTTAAATATCAGTATCGGCCTAGAAAAGTCAGTATCGTCAGGCTGTACTAAATATCAATAGCATTTGTTTAATTGACCCGTTCATGAGACTATTACCGGTGTCTGTTATCCACAACTGCTTTTAGACTGTATGAAATCAGTTAATTATCTGCAGCCACCTGAAGGAAGCGGGTCGGCAGCCTCTGAAATTGTGCCAGACAAACTGGGATCCATGGTGGTGACCTTGATTAAATCATGCACAACGAACATCAGGCGGCTGCAATATATTACTAACCCTTAATGTCTCTGCACACATCCAACTGGTCGATTTTGACTACATTTTTCTCCAAATTTGTGCCATTATTCACCTGGCCGCTACCCAGAGAACAATGGAGATCTTTCCAAATTTCCTCTCTGGCTATGATCCAAACCGTGTTTAAATATTGTCAGTTGAGCTGTTTTAGTTGCAGCAATGTAGTTCTGTGTTGTCTGATGTGAAAATAGACATTTTGTAAGTGGAGCAGAAGCTGTGCCTGAAGCATCAGAGTTTCTCTGGCACAACATTGTCTACATGCTGTGTTGGTTATGACACTTTATGAAAATATTTCTGCAATGTTAACACTGTAGATTGCATATGACATCTGTGGGGAAGTGGAGTGGTTTCTAGAATTATTTTATTAGCTTGTTTTAAGAAATGTGAAGCTCCACAACTACCTTTCCCCCCACTCTCATGTTTATTTGTGATTGAGAAAAGTCAACAATATGGTTAAGAGTGTTACAAGTTGTGTCAAGTCAAGCTAATAGCAGTACAGGGTTAGAGTGATCGAGACCATGATTCCCTTTGCAAATCTTATTGTTAGTGTTGGAACCTGTGTTTATGGTTTGATGCCAAAGTTAAGCAGTTTGTGGTTTTACAGGAATGTTGGCTGTCTTGTATTTGATGTAGCACTAGATTTAATTACATGCTCATGACAGGATTGGATAATTTTGTGTGTCAGTCAAATTCCATTTAATATTTTAGTAACAATGTTAATTCCTAATAACTTTGACAAACATTGACAAACCCAACCAACCTTCAAGGTGTTTCAGTCTACAGCACGAATTCATGTTTGTTTACTTAATGCTGCCGCTTTTTTTTAACGTCTCACATCTTTGTGTTTGTCCATCAGGTGAGTGGGCGGTTTGCAGACAAACATGACTGCCAACAAAGGTTTGAAGGCTGTGCCTCGAGCAGGAGGGGGTAAAGCTCCCCGCGACGTCCCCGACAGGTCAGTGACATCTGGGACATCAGGGGTGGGCTGGTTAATGTTCACGTGCATGTCCATGTCACATGGCTTCAGAGCATCCTGACTAAAAGAGAAACAAGTGCTGGACTCAATATCAGTCGGTTCATTTTCAAGTGCATATTTCTCATCGATGTTCAGTCTGTAGTAGTTTCTTCACTCATGGGAAAGAACGGCCGATGATGGTCTGTCATGATAAGACTTTCAAAGCTTTTGCAAGTACGATCCTGTATCCTGGACAAGGGCCCCGTCCAACTCTGTACTGTGAGTAGTGAGCTGAAGCTTGTGTTAGCATGTTGAGAGCTGACAGTGTCCTGCTGGGAGAGAAAAACAAACTTTGGGAATGATATGTGATATGTAGACTATTCGTTCTTACAATTTATCATCCTGTCCATTTTCTTTATCCAGAAAGTGTTCTTAGGAACAGGCAGACAGTTCTCATCTCACATGCAGTAGTTGTACATGATCATTGTACTTCACAGCGGTGAAATGTAGTCTGTGTTCACACTGTCGCACCACCATGTGTGTCTGATTTTGAGCAAGACAATTGTTAGAAATGGTGCTTTTTATCTGTATTCTAATATGAAATAATACTACTATTTGACTGACAGTGTTTCTTATTCTTACCTAATTTCCTGTGCTGATGAGGCAGTGGTGGTAAACACACACTGAGCAATATTTCATACACTGCAAAACATAAAGTCACCTGTGGCAGCTTGGTCGTACTGAAAGTGGCAATTCGCTCAAATGTTAATCATAATGTAAATATTAGGATTAAGATAAATGGCATTCCTTTGGTGGTAAATGTGCACGTTCACCACTATTCCCAAGGTAAACTTGGAGAATGCAAATGTGTGGAAAACACTAATCACAGTAGCACAAAGCTCTCTTATCCTGCTGACTGCATTACTCTAATATGATAATTGTGCATTTAACCTCAGCCTCTTTTGATAAATGTAATTGTCATTGTAGTAGTGTCTTATTAACAGCTTGCTGTCCTCATGGGCTCATGTTACCCTCATGTTACCCTCATGTTACCCTCATGTTACCCTCGATTCCTACAGATCACAAAGATGCTTTGCAGCTCCTGTGTTTTAACAAATGGAGAGAAAATGAGTGGATAGTGCTAAACAATGCATTCCCCTAAACTATGAGATCGACCAGGGAGGAGTTTCTAGGACGAGTTACTATAACAAACCGTGTAGCCTCAAGTGGAACACATGGCAACATGCAGGAACATGGTGAAAAAAAAACAATACAAAAAAATGAGGGTGTGCCCTTGCTCTGTGATCTTCTGTGAGGAAATCATTTCAATTAATTCCCAGCACCTAAATGATTGCGCTAACTATAAAAGCAACCCAGAAAGGTGGTTTCATAACACATAACATGCTGACGAGGCTGTGAGAGAGATGACTCACTCTACTGTGACTAGTGTTTTATACACCCAGATATGCACTTTCACTGAATGTATCTTATATACTGATATACAAGCAAATAAAACCCCAAAAACTCTTGAATTAAATGTGTTTAATTATCTGTGATAATGCATAAGTGAGTGCTGATGAATGAAAAAGTTAACATTTGTTGAACTATAATAATAGAAGTGCTGTTTGTGTGAGCAGTTTGCTTCCTCCATCCTGGTCAGTAACAGGATGTGGCCTGTGGTTAGCATGCCCTGGAAGCCTGAGGGAAAGCCAGAGGCCAGGTTGTGACTAGCATCTAGCTCTTTGTACTGTACTGTATGTGTGGCCGGACATATTTGTACAAGCATGATCCAGACCATCAGAACCCCTAAAAGTCCCCAAGTCCTAAATAGACAAAAAATTTTACAGCATGAAGAATAATCCTATAGGACCATAATATTTTTAAATCTGTATTATTTGGTGGCTTTACTTCTGCGGTTGATTTAAATCTGCAGCTATGTGAACAGATAAACAATAACAAATTCAAGTACACTGATACAAAGTATACAACAACTAAATAATACATTACAAAAGAAACATATGCGATTTACTGTATCTGAGTAACGTCACCAAGTCACAGTATATAATCCGTCTACAAGTTTGTAAAGATTCAGTTCAAAGTCACTATGTAGTGCACTTAGTATATATATATATATATATATATATATATATATATATATATATAAATAAAAGGAAACATAGATGCAGTCTCCTTGAAACCTTCACAAAGCACTACATCACAACACAGCCAGTTTGAATCTTTTCTGCGATATTATCTTTTTATTGCTTGTTTACTCTCACAGTGGTGAAGTCATGTGTTGAGCGTGGAGACAGCGGTGAATCCTCCCCCTGTTTTAACCCTAGTGGCCATCAAACCAAAGAACAAACATTTAAATTGCTGTCATTAGCGCAATCAATTTGACTGTTACTGGCATTAGAGTAGTATTACTGAGTGTTTTCTCTGGTTGCTACTACAACATTCTCTGATACTTAGCTTCAGAAACTCCGCTCCCTCTCTGGTCATACTCTTTGGCAGAAGCTGAGTTGGGAGTTTTTGCAGCGAACCAGTAGGATTTTAATGTGCCAGACAAATTCTAATAGCTCCCTCCTGAAGCACTGCAACATGTCTTATGTTGGACAGCAGATTAATATCAGTGTGCTCAAAAAGTATTTCCTTCAAACAAACCTAAATTACGAGCATACAGTATTGCTCATGAGAAAAACACAGCAGGTTTAATGAAGAGAAAAGTCTTTGGTTTAAGTCTCCTTTCTGGAGATGAGCAGTGTATAAACATACATGCATAGTTTATAACACACTATAATGTAAGCAGATATTTCTTATTATATATGTTGTTAATAATAAGAAAAATGAGTGGAGGCCGGTGTATAAACAGATAATGAATGACACAGTTGTAATAAAATAAAAAAAATCTTTATAAGAGATGTTATTATGGTTGACATATACTGGGTATTAATAAACACCTAGAAATGTCTTTAACCAAGCTGGTGGATTATTGCATGCTTAAAAATGAATTGTTTTGAACTTCAGAATACTACAAACCAGCAGTAAAAATGTAAAGAAATGAGTTGTCATATTTCTTCAGGGGAAGTAAGATAAGCTGCATACATCATGCTTGCAGCTTGCCAGTTCCTAGCTGTTGTAAAAAGTCTCCCCTCCCTGTAGCCAGAGGAATGAAATCAGGGAAGGGCAGGTAGGTGAGAAGGGAGATCTGTCCTAACCTGCATTGTTGGATCACAGTCCGCAGCCCTCAGCTTCCTCCTCCCATAAGGCTTGTTATTCTAACCATGGCTGTGACATCAGATCTCACAACGCTTCACTTTCACAAGACTCAGCTAGCTTCCAAGTTATGACAAGGTTTCTGCAAAATTATGAGCAGTAAGGTGTTGGGTATCGATGAGGAAACTTTCTCTCTTTGGAAATCTTAAAGGAAGTGAGCAGCTTGAGAACGCATGTGTGTGTGGTACAGTCAGCAGTGAGCGTGGGACAACTGTAGCACCTAGTATCACTTTAGAAAAAGGCTGCGAAGACCAGAGAGGAGTAGTGAGACTTTCCCAGGTAAGGCTGCTGTAATAAATCTTGCTTGGCACACTGCTTTCTGTGTTTCTCATTTTTATTATGTGGAAAAATCCACAGTGACATTTTAATCTAGTCTGTATTTCTTTTGGCCTTCATTTTAATCTCATTCTGCCAAAGACAGAATACTTTCCTGTGGTTTTTCTTAATAAGTGGCTCAAGTTTTCATTCTGTCTTTGATCTTGCAAATGAATTCAGAATTTTCAGCTGATTCCTGAAAGTTTCCCCCCATCTGTTCACCATCGGGTTTGTGGTACTTTTCATGCTGCAGGGCTGAGTGGCATTGTTGATTTTGTTTCTTTTGGTTCATTATCAGTTTTTTCCCCCTCAGAGAATCATTTAAATGTGTACAATGATTGTTCACATCTTTCTCTGTCTCGTTACAGGTGTCAGTCTACATCACCGTGTCCTGTTCTCGCTGCCAGTCAGGGGCAGAGCCAGCAGCCTCTCCTTAGCGACGGTGAAAGCTCTGGGAAGCAGAGTCGGTACGTCAGGACTGACGGGAGGTTCCTGGTACGTGCTGGCTGCAGCAGGAAGACCGCTACCTTGTGCAGCGGTGCATCTCTCACCGGTGACTCCGACTTCCAAGGTCGTCTCACCAAGTCAAAGAGCATCAGCTGTTTGGACAACAGGCTCTCCATCTACAAGCCTCAGGCTCAAACCCAGTCCTGCCAGGAGAGTCAAGGTGTCCAGGAGCAACAAGGGGAACCCTCTCCGGGAGATGGACTCAACGGTAGGCCCCTGAGTTGGAGCACACTCTCGCTGGGACCGTCCTCTAACCAAAGCCACAGGCGCACTCTCTCTCTCACCCGCTCGGTGGCAGGTGTTCTCCCCACCACAATCCGCAAAAAGATCTCAGAATGGGAGTGCCGAAGGGTGGCTCTGCCTAGGATGAGCTTGTGTCTAGATAAAAGAGGAGGAGAGCGTGTGGGGGGCAGTGAGGGCTGCCCCAGCCTGCTTTCTTCTCCTTGTAGCGAGAAAACGTTTGACTTTAAGGGGGTTCGCAGGATGAGCACAGCTTTCTCAGAATGCTCCTACACAGAGGAAGAGGAAGGGGTTTCTGACAAAGATGGCCTGGGCCGCTTCCAGAAGAGGATAGGGAAGAACGAGTCCTCAGGAATATTTGCACGTTCTCAGTCTGCTCGGAAGGAGACGTCAGCGGTTCTCAACCGGATACAAAAGATAGAGCAAGCCCTGAAGGAGAATCCCAGCCCATCACCTCCACGATATCTGAGTAATTGCTATGCTCCCGACAAGACAAGACAAAAGTCTTTTATGTTAGGGGACGACTTGGACAGTACTTGCACCAGTAAGCGCAGCAGCATTTGCTCCGTGGCCACAGAACCAGATGCCGTTTTGGTGCCTGATAAGCTCTGTAAACTCAGACAAAGGTTCAGTGTGAGCTCAGCCAGGTCTGAGAGCCCAGAACCACCGGGCCAACAGCCCTCTGTCGGCACACCAGTCAACCCCTTACCCAAACCCAAACGCACTTTTGAGTACGACGCCAAGCGGGACCAGAAGGCCGAGTCGCCCGCCAATGGACTACCTCCAAACAGAGCCCCTGAGTCTCCCCCGCCGCTGCCCTCGACCCCTGCACCCAGCATGACTCGAATGGTAAAGACCGAGGGGAGCACCCCAGTGAGAGCACAGGACAGGTGAGAATATAAGTGTGTCCATGTCTAAAGGCAGTTCATCTGTGAAAGTCGATGTAAAATTCAATGTTTTGTTATATGTATCCTTATTGGGTGCTGTGAATTTCTTTATATTCCTCAGAAATGTCTTTTTGTGTTACATATCTGACAGTCTTGTGAGGAATTTGGATCACAGGCCAAGTGTTTGCTTTGTTGGTGTTGTACGTTACTGATTAGTGTGTCTGATTGTGGTGTGCGATCAACGCTGGTTATCCTAAGTTTGTTTTTAGTGAAGATTTGAAGTGGAGATCAGTCGTTATGTTTCCCAGAAGACCACTGAACAATAACGATAGTTTTGTTTGGTTATAGCATTGAGTTCTCGTCATCCCAGCTTTCCTAATGTAATCAAACTGAATATTGACATCATGGGTTTATCATGAGGTAAATGCCGACTGGAAATCACAACTGATGCATCTATTTGAAATGTCAGATTCATTACTGAAATTAATTTTGGTCCATAAAAAGATTTGGCAATTTAAACACACTATTAGCAAATATACAGTATATTCTTAATAAAAAATAAGTTTGCTGGTAATCTACCTGTAACTGAATGAATAACCTATAAAACCAGTGAAACACTGGATTATTGTGCCCCTTTGTTGCTTAAATATTAGCTGAATCTTGGATCCTGTAGTTCTTCTTAACTTAAAGCTCTCAGGCTCAGCTGACTCCGTTTGAGGGTGGGGCCTCTCCAAATTGTCCTTTTGTAAAATGAGGATGAAATCCTGAAATGTTCATCCCTTGGACTCTGTGTTTAACATTCCTGTGGCTCTAGCAATTTTCAGACTAAGTTTAAAAGCCACAAGCTGTCGATGGCGCTACACGACCATACTGTAGATCCCTGCACTAAGGTAGAGTAGCTCCTCTGCAGTGCCTTGCGACGTGTGATGTGAACCGTATACTGAGCAGAGAACGCTCAAGAATAGTAAGATATCTGCATGTTTACTTGAGACCTATCAGGACGTTCCTTGTGATTGGAGGCACATGTTGATCCTGGTGCTTCTGTTTTTGAGTGTTTTATAATTAGAGGCTCATGATTTAAGATTATTTTAAGGAATAAGACAAAGCTTTTGACTTTCTCTGCTTCTAGTTGGCAAGTGGATTGGCAGTAGAGTAAAACTGGCCATCTGTGCTATTTTTAATACCATCTGGACTTTTTCTGTTTACTCTTATCTGTCCCCACTTTCTTAACATCTTTCCCCCTTATGGTCTGTTGTGACTTTCTTCATTTCTTCCCAGAGAGTCGTGTGAGTCGGAGGATGCCGCGAGTACTCTGCCATCTTCACATCCGTCCTCACCTAAAGAGAACGGCACACTAACCACAGGCACAAGGAGTCGGCCCAATTCCAAAAGCACTTTAGAGGAGAATGCCTATGAGGACATAGTAGGTAAGCACACTGCTTTAACAACAGTTGAGAGGACCTTTATGTCACTTGGATCTCTCGCTGGTTTTCTGTCTGACCTGGGTCACTCTTGGATATAGTTTAGAGCTGAAATGATTAATTGATTAGTCGATCGGCAGAAAATGGATTCATTCATAACAACTTGTTTTTATAATCAATTAATAGTATAAGTATATTTTTTATATAAAATTACTCTTTCTGGTTTTGGCTTCTCGAATGTGAATATTTGCAGGTGCTATAGTGTTATATGATGGTAAACTGAATATCTTTGTGTTTTGGACTTTTTGTTGGACAAGTGGGCATTTTAATATATCAACTTCGGCTTTGGGAAATGGACATTTTTCACTATTTTCTGATATTATATGGACCAAACAATTATTTGATTAATAAAAAAAATAATCGTAAGATTAATCGATAATGAAAATAATTTAGTTGCAGCCCTTATACAGTTTAATTCAACTCATACTTTTGCATACATTGCTTATAAACAAGACAGTGACAGTACATTTGTAATCTGACAGATGATTTGCAAAAGTCCAGATGAAACATTGAAAATAATCTGAGGTGAAACTGCAGCTGTGAGGGATTGCAGAAATAACATGCATAGATTTGTATTGAAAGAAAGAAAATACGTGTTAGTTTATGTTCAGAACCTTCCACAAAGAGTAAATACATACATTATGTGGTTTGTGAAGGCAACAGTGGCCTAAGAAGACAGTAGTCAGATGTTTTAGTGAAATTGATAGTCCCATGCAGCATGGCCTAATGTAATACGATGGTGAGGGTAGCTCCTCCTCCTGCATTGGCCTCATGTAGACACTCAGCCTGAGCATAACATTAATATATGACATTCGGTTGTATAGGTTGTATTTTACAGTAAAGATAGTCTGGTTATGTACATGTTCCCCACTGCTATCCAGCACTCTACTAACACACTCATAGAGGCTGAGCAAAAATAAATCTCTGTCCACAGAGACTTGGGCAACAACTCGTCTGAACAGATTGGTTCTTAAGTGGCTTTCACTAGTAATTTAGGAGAACTTGGGTTTTTTTTTTTTTTTTTGGTAGGATGACAATTTACGAGTGGTCCAGACCTGTCGTAGGAGTCATGTGCAATTAGTCTGCTGTTATCCAAGCCTAAGATTTTCACTAATGGATAGCATATTTCATTACTTTGAATGAATTTGCTTTAAAAATCCTCTTCATATTACATTAGATAATTATGTTGACATAATTCTGTTTGATTTGACTACAATATCAGAGTTTAATATGCTAATTTACTTTTTTACCAAGCCCACCATACAAAAAAAGCTTAAAAAAAGAAAGTTAAGATAAGAATACGAAAATGTTCTTGCAATAGGCCCATTGTTATCAGTAATAGTCACAATTGTGGATAGGACTAAACTCCTGGTACTAAAAATCAAAGTTTTGATTGTATTGCATCATCCTCCCACATTGTAACCTTGCAAGCGACATGTTGTGTATCTCCCTGGACGCAATATCCACTCAAATGTTTTCTGAGATGACGTGTGTCTGAAGAGCTGTAAGAGCCACATTCCTTTCCACTAGCAAATGACCCCAAGCTTTCAGCCCATTCCAATTGCCACTTCCCGCAGTGCATACTTAATTAGGTGGAAATGTGTCCATGTGAGTAAAGTCTCATGATGAAGCTTGGATTTCAGATTCACTAGAAAGTTTTCCCACTCTGAAATATTTTTCATGATAAATGTTCAGTGACTAAATAAGGGCTTAATATGCAAGTGTTACATTACTTACATGGTATTTCTACAAGTAGCTGCATTGTTCTCTAATCAGTGATCAGTGTCATGCTCATCAGCATTTTTTTTTTTGAAGCTAAGGATGTGCAGTAGTTCTAGAGAGAGTGTAAGGGCATGACTGATTTTCATGTGAATTCTTACAAAGCCTTCTATTGTTCATCCAGCTCTGTGAGTGTGGAGTTTTCAGTTTGGTGAACTTTTGTCAATCTCTTTATGCTCCTGACAAAGACATTGTCTCTGAGTAAGTTTGAAATGGCTCCAGCTATTTGCAAAACAAAGCATTCAAGGTGGAGTCCTAATGGAGGAGAACAGTGGTTTTCAGGTCAGATGATCTATGTGAGGAGCAGTCACAGCTGTAAATGAGCCATGTTTTGCTCCCTCTGCACCCCTATTTTAACTAGAATTTCATTCAGAGAACCAGAAGTCCCCACACATTTTCCCCAGGGCATCTTAGAGCCGCTTTGATAGGACATTCACTCACACCATTTGGCTTTATGGCACCTGTGCTTGATGCCAGATGTATACCTCAAGAGTGTAAGTCGTTTGTAACCCATGCTACAGTGTTACTACAGTTGAATGATGGATTGAGATATTAGGGGACTGTGTTAAGTGCTTTTGACTAGTGGAGTTGATAAACAGAGTGCCAATGAGTGATCTGATTACAGGCAGATGACTCACACCCTGTGCTAACACTATGATTCAGCTGTCTGTATCATAGAGTCACGGTCTCGTATAAAGTCCCACCGATGTGTTACCTTTGCTGACGTAATTTGCTCAAGTGGTGTCTGCTCTTACCCTTCGGTGACCAAATCTGGGAGACTGTCTGGCACAGGTTGTGAGTGATTCAGATTCGATTCAGGTGACACTCAGACAGTTACAGACACACGTGGGCCTCTGATTTCTTCATTCTTTGGTGTAAAACATATCACATGCATTCTCCTACTTACTTTCTCCAGTGTGGTCACAAGCAGACTCTCTTCATGATGGACGTAATGCCTGGTTTGTTTGTGGCCCCCGCCAAATGTTTTTACAAAACTTAACTGTATGCACATTTCTGTTTACTGCTCAGTGGTTGAGCGCCAGTGCTACTATACTGTAACTTGTCCACTTTATAGGGTGAGCTAATACTGAAGTAGTTGGTATAGTTTGTTCTGTGCCTCGCCCTGCCCAGAGAGTCTATTGTGTACACAGAAATGTACAATCATAGTGTACAGCCGAGGTGTGTCCACTCCCTGCATAATACTGTGTGTCTGTGGGTGTGCTACAGAGAGCTCTGGATGTTTGTAATCAGAGGAGTAGATTAGTACCCTCCAGTACATAAGCAGCTCTGCAGACATATCATTTTCCCAGCAGGCTCTCATTACAGTATTGCTTCAGTTTAATGGAGTTGCAGCACAACGTGGGGTCACACTAAGCCCTCTTATTCTGCTCCCCAGCTTTAATGATGCACAGAATATCCCTCCAGTACGCTAATGTACTGTGTGACACATCATACCGCTCCTAAGATCACTAGCAGTGTGCATTGTCTGCGTATGTGTGCAGGGGTGTGTGCATTTACCCCAGACAAGTTCAATAATTAACCTAACAATAGCCAACTGAACAAAGTTCTGCCTGTAGGTTAACTTGGATGTGTTAAAAACACACACTCACTATTTGAGATGCTGAGTTCATAGGGTTTTCCACTAACGTACTCAGGAACAAGGAACACAGCTACCAAATATATATTTTTTTGTTCTTTCCCTTTCTATTGACAGATAACACTGCTTTTCTTTCTGTTAAAAGTTTCCCTCATGCATTTCGACGCCATCTGGCTCTGTTTTTATTCTTCGCTGTGGTTTCTTCACTTTCTCACAACCTTTTTCAGACTCTGCCAAAAAGCTATTCTCAGAGCACATGTCTGAATAGACATGGACTGTGGTGTTACACAAGTTTTCTCTTTATTGAAGTTGGCCCTCTGCCAGGTGACATCAGTGAGAGCTGTGCAGCACTCTGTAATGTTCCTTTTCTTTTCTTTTCTGCTATCACTTATTCACTGAAGTATATCTACAGAGCAGTAGAAAAGTCTGTGCTTATTGTAACTTCTTGAGGTACAGTGATGCATATTTTCAATGTTAAGTCATCAAAATCCAATAACAATTGAGACCCTACTCAGAGTATTAACTGTGGTCTTTCAACCTTATTGTTTGTGCCTTATTTGAAATTCCACAATATGTTTAAACTCATGGCATGAGGTTAAAGATGTTTTCATTTTCCATATTCTGGATATTTTACAATTAGAGACATTAAGAAGAAGATGATGTCTCACAGCAGACAGTTGGCATTCCTGGACAGTGACTCACCAGAAGTGTTGTTTCCAGAAGTTTCAGCTGGGCCCACTGGGGCCTGTAGGGCCCGGTGCCAACAGCAACCGTTTTTAAAAAAAGGGAGTTCACTTGAGACAGCTGGGAGTGACCTTTGTCTTACCTTTCATGACTCATCTCTTTTCAGACTAGCCATAGGTTCACCCCCGTTCACCCTTTTTGACCCCACAGCCTCGTCTGTCTTCTGTCGAAAAATACCCTAGCTGCTAGCTTTACTGCTGACACTATGGTCACTATACACTGAATACTTACTTTATCCCAACAGAGAAGGAGAACCCATATGAGGATGTTGACCTGAAGCGGAAGAGTTTGGGTCGGAAGTCATGTCTGACCACCATGGATAGGAAGCTGAACTCTCCACCTCAGGTAAGTCATAAGCCTGTTGGGATCAACGGCACTGATGTGTTTTCCTGTAGTAAACACAATACACATGTTTTCCAGTGGTAACGTGAATCCTTCTCCCTATGTGTCCGTGCCTGGACAAGATCTTTTAAAGAATCTCACACCTAATTTGTGGCGCTACAGGATACAGTTTGATATGTTTATACCTGGTGATTCTCCACAGAAAGGCATCTGCACATTTTGCTTCCTCACTTAAACGCAGGAGCACTTATTTCACTATAGAAAGGGGAGACACCCATAGTTACTGGTGGTAACAAGTGCAGATTATATACTATATTTAATACTCCTGTAGCAGCTACTTTGTCAGGAATGTAACAGAAGAACAAATGCTGTATCTGTTTACAGTGCAGCCAAACAAACACATTGTTTTAATAAATACGTCAGTCAATAATTGGATTTCTTCCATCATACCATGAGACACTGCAATCTTATTTCAATCTGCACACGACGGAAATAGTTTACCACACAACAGCAGGGCACAGAAAGGTTTGTTACTTTTCTGCGGAGGTTGACGTGTGTAGCCTGTCACCTGCGGCTTTTCATCGGACAGCTCACTGTGGCCACTCCTTCTTGTTCCTACCTGCAATATTTAAAACTCATCAGCTCAAAGTGACCATGTCTTGTTTTGGAGGAAGAGTTGTTGCTCTCAGTGCTAACCTCCAAGACAAATGCAGTGCATTTCCTGTGACTGCTTCACAATAAAAGCCACCCTGTGTTCCCTTTGGTTGAACGCTTGTAATGCTTTTAATGCTCGGTTTGCTTTGGTGGTAACTTAATGCAGCTCTGGTACAGTGTAAATAGAGTGAGTAGTAAACAGTATAGCATGCATAATTCCCCGTAAATCCTTTGTGCCCTAGGAGATCATTTGGATCCAGCACGTGAATGGTGGACCCTGCTACTAACACATACAACTATTGGATTTTAAACTTTAATTAATAGCCTCAAAAATGGGGGTTTGATTTCATGAACATCTTAAAGGGACAATTCATCCCAAGATAAAACTGAATTGTCCCTTTAAGGATTATAACTTAAAGGAAACTATCTTGAATGAATGCACTGGAATAACTATTTATAAAAACTGTATTCATGAATAAATGAATGAATGAATGAAATATACCAACCCTTGCCTTTTCTTTCCTCTCTTACTAGTTGCCTTCCAAACCCAGTAGCCAGTCTCTTCGCCTCCCTGGTCCGAGTGATAGGAAGAGCCACCGCATGTCACAGTTGTCCAAACGCTACAGCCATGATGAAATGATGCTTCTCTCACAGCGGGGTGTATCTACGTCAACTTGTGGCCTGCTGACGGATGATAGCCTCTGTAGCACTAGTGATACCCTGGCCTCACACAGGCAGTGCAGGATCCCCAAGGTACACACTACTAGATCCTACACAAACACCTACACTAAGCCCCTGCAGAGCTCGGACCGTGTTGTCTTTCCTTTACTGCTTCACAGACCAGCTTAGGTTTCTGTAGGGACCAAGTCAGAGCAGCTCTGGATCGTTTGCAATTCCTCTGTTTGGAAAATACTTTTATTGAATATAGTGCCTCGATGATTGTGGAACTTTTTCTCAAGAACTGGCACTGAAGAGTTTCAGTAACCCTTAAAGCACAGTAAAGTATTACTTTTGGCCAGGAACACCCCTCTACTTCTTCTATACTTAGGATCAAAAGAAACAAAACTTCAGATCCCCCAACAAAGAATTTCTTCTTTCCTCTGTTTACAGCTGGTCCAGAGGATCAACTCCATTTACTGCACTAAACGTGGGAAGAAGAGGCTGAAAAAGCTGTCCATGTCCAATGTTGAGACTGCATCTCTGAGAGGTAGGGGCTCTCTGTATTCCCTTTATCCACTGGCCAGATAAGTGAGTAAATATTTGCGTCTCAGCCACCCACATGGAGTTCTTGCTGTATCCCTCTCATGACATAAACACAGGTTTGTGAAATTGCCCTCTGACCCGTAGAAAACCTTCTTGTCTGTCTCATGTCTGCCTCCAGATGACAACAGTGAGAGTGAGAGTGACTCTGATGACAGGTTCAAAGGTGAGTGACCGCAGCATTCATTTGCAACGGCTAGCTGCTACACTTTTACTTTTACTGTTACCGCGGAAGCTTTTCTCAAAGCAGTTTTTTTCAGTAGTTGTGAGCTTCCCAGCTCCGCTGGTTTAAATTCAACAAGTGACCCTGTGTGAGCAGACAGACCACAGAATTGTAACTGAAACATTTGCCATATCAGAAAACCATAAAACATTTATCATATGTCTTGATTCAATGACAGGAATCTTTCAGGAAAAGTGAATTACACCCAGAAGTACAACATTTAATTTCCTCACTGGCTGAAAGTTAATACCCTGTGAGCCCTAGATTTACTTTCTGAACTGTAAAGTGTGAATTTTGTTTGAGAATTCTATGTATTGACGTTTGCTCTCCTCCTCAGCTCACACCCAGAGGTTGTTGAAACTGCAGTCCATCCTTCGACGGGCACCCAGCTACCGCACGCTGGAGCTGCAGCTCATTGAGTGGCAGGAGAGAGAACTCTTTGAGTATTTTGTGGTTGTTTCCCTGAAAAAGAAACCCAGCAAAAACTCCTACTCCCCAGAGGTCACCTACCAGTTCCCCAAGGTAAAAGCCTGACAGTCCCTGTTTTAAAAACCCTTACTGTTGTTCATTAGTTTGTTCAGATGACTTCAGAGGGTGGAAAAAACTAATTTAACAGTTTATTAGCTTAAAATCTCTGGCATGGTCTGGGAAAAGGTTACACCCCACATCTCATATGTGTCAGCAGCACAGGCAGCAACATTCAAAACTGTCTTTACAGAGTTCATAACAGTTAATATTGTCTTGACAACTGGAGACGATGATGGAGATGAACTGTTACTTTTCACAAGAAAATGTAATCCAGTTAAGTCATACTTAGACAATCTGGAAGATATAAATGACTAATGCCACGGATAAAGCAGTGTCATCTATAAATAACGTGTTAGAACATTACGTACTGTAGTTTTCCCACTCTGAGCTTTTAGTCATAGTCACTACAATAGTGTGAATGCTGAAAATTATGACGATTATGTTTTATGTTGGACATTGACCCATGCAATTTTTTTGATATTTTAATTGAAGTTAAAAACAATATTTCTGTGAGCTTTTTACACTTAATTGTGCAGGTTGCTTACCATTTAAACCTGGCAATTATGATTCATAACATACAGCCTGGGGAGTCTTGAGAGCCTGTTTACAGTTAAAAATAACCAGGATCTGTGGCAGTGACGTGTTTTTAGTTATTCAAAGATACATTTTAAAGTTATTTAAGATTTGGTTCAGCAGCGGTGTCCTTTGGGAGAAGTACATCTCTGCTTGCCAGGCAATACGCCTACTCTGATACGCTCACCCTGATACACACACTCCATGGAGATCTTAAATATGGAGTACACAGTTATCTGAAGGAGAATGAACACTAACTCTTCTTCTCTCCTCTCACAGCTAGAGAGACCCACCAAGCAGATGAGGGAGGCCGAACAGAGACTCAAAGCTATTCCTCAGTTCTGTTTTCCAGATGCAAAGGACTGGAGTCCTGTGTCTGAGTACACCAGGTATGGCGGAATCATTTTTTACTAACTGGTCTATTAAAGGGGCACTCCTGCCATGTAGAATTACACTGACATAAAGTTGTGGGGCTTGTGAGAGCTAGCCCCTGAAATTAATTTCTCATCAACATGTCCTATAAAGCAACTCTGGGACGTCTTTCGTACAATTGTCTACATGTGTATGTGTCTTTGTGTCAGTTATCATGTGTATACATTTGTCTTTTGCTCCAGTGAGACCTTCTCCTTCATGTTGACTGGAGAGGACGGCAGCAGGAGGTTTGGGTACTGCAGACGCCTGTTGGTAAGCCAC